>CAUYRH010026122.1:0-10675 GCA_963574655.1 Perodicticus potto
GATATATATATATATATATATATATATTCACCTACACCTTCAGATGACTGGCAAAACCTAACTCTCGGCCAGAAAATACAAGGGAAGAGGAGAGAGAGGGGATGGGATGGGGGAAAAGGGAGGGTATTTGGGTGACCTTACCTAATGTGAGGTATGCTGTTGGGTATGTTAGTTGTATTAAATGAATTTTTGAATTCTTTTTTTTTTTTTTTTTTTTTTTTTTAGAGACAGAGTCTCACTTTATTGCCCTTGGTAGGGTGCCGTGGCGTCACACAGCTCACAGCAACCTCCAACTCCTGAGCTTAGGTGATTCTCTTGCCTCAGCCTCCTGAGTAGCTGGGATTACAGGCACCTGCCACAACGCCCGGCTATTTTTCTGTCTTGCAGTTCGGCCGAGGCCGGGTTTGAACCCGCCACCTTCAGTATATGGAGCCAGCGCCCTACTCGCTGAGCCACAGGTGCCGCCCATGAATTTTTGAATTCTAATATTTCAACTTACAATGGATTTATCAAGATGTAATCCCATCATAAGTCAAGTAGTATCAGCATCTTAAGTTATTAAACAGGATCACTAAGCTCCATATTGGGGCTATTTTTCTGGGAATTTACTTCCACTCCTCAATCCTAACAGCCACAACATCATTTACTACAAAAGTGAATACTAGCTATATTTCATGTTCTTCCCTAGACAACAATACCTCTTGAATCACATCTAGTTGGAGGCTTTAACATTTGAGCAACATGACAATTTTTTTTCCAACTGAGCTGCAAAGCCAGAGGGACTGTCCATAGTTTTCAATTCTGGCTTTGCTGCTTCTGTGAGATCCTCAATGTTGAAATGGCATATTCTTTACAATGTAAACATTTTAAGAAATTCTGTGAGAATATTTCAGTGTAATGAATGTACCGGAATACCTATGTCTAGCTTACTTAGTGAAAACTTGTTTTGAAATAAAGAAATCCATTTCCTGTGAAAGGGGAGCTAGCTAGGAAATAATCATGTAAACAGTATTCACACCCTGTGTTCCAGGTGAGGTACTCTGCCTGCTGCTGTCAACAACATCTGCTGCCAAATCCACTAACTGCTTTAGCCTGACCTTGAATTAATAAACAATATAATCTGCCATGCCTCCTCTCACCATCCTCTGCTAGTCTAGAAAAGCATGCATGTTTCAAAATTATGTCACAAAATCATCTTGCTGAACTCGAACAGCTAAGTGCTTTAATTAACAAATGCACTTGTCCAAGACTTCCCAGCCAACAAAAAAATAAAATAAAATAAATCCCAAACACCTAGAGAAGAGCAAGGCACTGGGTGATGAGTAAGAGCAGCTTAAACACAGCGACAGAATGCATTAGTACCAACAGTATTGCATAGAGTTGAAAAGATTGTGGCAAAAATAATTGGTGAAATGGAAACAAGTGGACAACGTTTTTATTCCCAAAAGAGAAGAAAGAATCAAAAATGTCAAAAATACCGATGCATGTTATTTTATAAGAGGATAATTAAAAAAATAAATGTTAGAATATTAAGATGAGTGCAAAACCTTAAAATAAATATGAAACATTATGACCAGTTCATACCCTCCTTTCCCTCCCTACCTTCAGGCCATATACACACATATAGGTAGTAAAGTAATAGCCATTGTCATTCTTCTATATTTCTCGAAGTTGTCTCTTGCCCTGGTCGAGTGACAATTGCAAGTCTGTTCAAGAATACTTTAAAAATACATATTTATATTTATATTAATTCACAACATCTGTAATTTATGGAAGAGGCAGCAGTAGTAGTGTGAAAATGTTATCAATTTAGAAAAATTTAAATAAGTCAACAAAGCAGAACTTCCTAACATAAAGCCAAATGAGAGTAGGGCACCAGCCCCATATGCCAGAGGTGGCACGTTCAAACCTAGCCCCAGCCAAAAAGTGCAAAAAAAAAAAAAAATTCTTTGGGGGGGGCAAGATGGCTGACTTGACTCAGCTTCCAACAGAAGCTCCTTTCCAGAAGGAAGGATATCATCCAGAACGTACCCAATTAAGGTGAGGACTGGGAGCTGAGCCGAGAAAGAAGTGATAAATGAAGGTCACCTCTGCTGAGGTAAGCTGTGACTCCAAGAAAACAAGCTTCAGGTACAAAATTCATCTGAAAGGAAAAGTGTCCATCCCTGCCCCAAGAAAGCTGTTTTTTTTTTTTATTTTTTTCCTTTCCTTTTTCTCTTCGTTTTCTACTTTGGGTTTTCTACAGGTGAGCAGTGAACTGTGGACCTCTTGTCTTGTGCCACGGGTGAGAGCTATAGGAAGTGGGGACTACTGCCTCAGTGGGACCCTGCTGTGACTCTGAACACTCTCTTGCTAGGCAGAAAAATTGAACTAAAGTTTTCCCTGCCATTGTGAACTTCCAGTCCACCCTTCCCCCCTTACCTGACGAACCAGAAGCCTAACCCCTGCAGAGAATGTGGGAGGAGGCTCACTAGCAGTGTCCCCTCTCCCAGTCTGTTGGTCAAAATGCCCCACCCCCACCCCAGCCAGGTCCTGTTAGAGCTGCGCATCCTGTGCCCTGCCCCTGGTGCCCTCCCTGCCTCTGTGCAGGGCCCCACCGCCCGGCCAGAGAACTGCACACCCACCCAGCCACAGAACTGCTGGGGCTCGTGTGTCCCATGTGCCCTTCTCCCCACATCTGCCCTGCCTCTGTGCCATCCCCCAGGCCCAGCCAGAATTGTGAGCCAAGCTCTCTACTTGCCAAAGTCATGGGGTGCCAGGCGCTGCCAGAACCATGTGCAGCATCCCCTGCCCTGCTGCTGGATCCATGTGCCCCATGCTCTGAAGCTGCTTCCACACCCAGAGCTCCATAGCTGGGGCAGTTGCAGGGAAGCTACACAGAGTCACTCCCCACAAAGATCCAGCAACAATAGAGTGATCCTTTGGGGGTCTAATCTTGGAGAGACACCTTCCCAACTGTGAGGACTGCCAGAGGAAACCAGAACTCACTCTATAGGGATACTGATGCTGCAGAGTGGCAGCGGCAAAGGTGCAGTGTCTGAGGGAGAAAAGCATTTGCTGACCTGTTACCCTCAGAATTAGAGTGAGTCCAAGTGGAACACTCACCAATGGCTATTGAGTAACCAAGGCAGGCAGGCCTCAACTCCCTTAGTCCACTGGTAGCAGAGGGTAGTGGCTGGGCCACAGGGGCATTGACCTTCCTTTGACTCTGACAAGCACTAATCCCCAGCACATCTGCTTATTGGAGGGAGCAGGAATGCAGCCCTGTGGGGTCACTAGTTACTAGGCGTGAAAGAGGAGCAAAGTGCAGAAAGAGACTCAGTCCTGTGGTCCAAGTCTGCTACCAGGCGGGACCTTCTGATTCCATAGAGCACTAGAGCGAGCAATATCTGAGCAGCCAGTAGACCTCTGCCATGTAGTTGCTGGAGACCTTTCAAACTCTCTCACTTGAGAGTTCATACTGAATGGGTCAATTGGCATGAAACACATAACCTAGGCCAATCAACAAAGGACCCTATCGTGTAGGAACCTGGTTGTGTAGTAACAGGAAGGGTTGATTTTCCTCTTCCAGTTGTTTTCCATGGGGGTTGGGGTGTCTTAGTTGCTTGTATTTTTCCACAGCTAAGACTTCACAAAAGTCACTGATCCACTAGTATTGGACAAGAACCAGCTGAATACAATAAAGAGCCACCCAACCCCACCACACCAAGCAGGTTTCCTCCGCATCAGACTGTAATACTGAATGGGTCCTTTGCAAAGCTATTGGGGAAAAAGCTGCAGTCATCAGTCCCAGATCCTTGAAAAAGGGCTAGTTAACTACAAATCCAGAAGCCCCCAATCCAATTTCACATTACCTGCCCACCTAGCCAATGGTGAAATACATTCATGAGGTGGAATCAATGGAAAAACTCTGGCAACATCAACAATCAGAGTAGATAAACTCCCTCAAGGAATGATAAGGCAGACACAGCACAAGATCCAATTCATAAACAAATGGATGAGATGTCAGAAATTGAGTTCAGAATGTGGATGGCAAATAAGATCAACAGAATGGAGGAAAAGATGAAATTAGAATTTCAAACAGTAATTCAAAAGATGTCTCATGAACTCAACGAATTCAAAGACAAAATGACCAAAGATTTTGACATATTGAGGCAAGAATTTGCAGCCCTCAAATAACTGAAAAATACAGTAGAATCTCTCAGTAGCAGAATGGAGCAGGCAGAAGAAAGGATCTCTGACATTGAAGACAAAGCTTTTGAATGCTTCCAAATGCTCAAAGAGGAAAAAGGTGGAGAACAAATCTAGATCATTCTCTCAGAGAGCTCTGGGACAATTCAAAGAGATCTAATTTTTTCCTGAAGGTGATGAGGTTGCTGCAAAAGATACAAATGCTTTACTTCATGAAATAATCAAACAGAATTTTCCAGACATGCCAAGAGATTCTGAAATTCAGATAGCAGAGAGTTTCAGAACACTGGCATGATTCAACCCTAATCAAAATTCTTATAGACACATTATAATTAACTTCACCAAAGTTAATATAAAGGAGAAAATTCTGCAAGCTGTAACATGTAAGAAAACCATAACCTACAAGGGGAAGAACATTATAATGACAGCAAATCTCTCTGCTGAAACCTTTCAAGTTAGAAGAGGGTGGTCATCGAACTTTAATCTCCTTAAACAAAATAACTTTCAACCCAAGATCCTGTATCCAGCTAAACTAAGTTTCATCTATGATGGAGAAATTAAATACTTTAATGAAATTTACATGTGAAGAAATTTTCCATAACTAAACCAGCTCTCCAGGATATTCTCAGACCTATCCTCCATAATGAACAACACAATCCTCCACCACCAAAGTAAACTCCCTCAGAAACTTTTGATCAAATTCCAACTTCCATAGTGGCAAAAGGATTAAAAATGTCCGTTGGACTTTTGATAAACTTGATACCCAAAACTCTATCTGGCTTATCATTACTCTCAATTAATGTGAATGGCTTAAATTGCCCTCTAAAGAGGTACAGGTTGGCTGACTGGATACAAAAACCACAGGCCAGATATCTGCTGCATACAAGAATCTCATCTTACCTTAAAAGATAAATATAGACTCAGGGTGCAGGGATGGTCACCTATAATTCAGGAAAATGGAAAGCAGAAAAAAGCAGGTGTTGCAATTTTATTTGCAGTTACAATAGGCGTTAAACTAATAAAAATAAGGAAAGATAATGTTGGTCACTTCTTATTTGTTAAGTGCAACACTCAAAATGATGAGATTTCAATTATCAACATCTATGCACCCAACCAGAATGTGCCTCAATTTATAAGAGAAACTCTAACTGACATGAGCAACTTGATTTCTTCCAGCACCATAATTGTTGGGGACTTTAACACTACTCTGGTGGTGTTGGATAGATCCTCCAAAAAGAAGCTAAGTAAAGAAATTTTAGACTTAAACTTAACCATTCACCATCTGCATCTAACAGATATCTACAGAACATTTCATCCTAACAAAAGTGAATACATATTCTTCTCATCAGCACATGGATCATACTCTGAATTTGATGACATCTTATGTCACAAATCTAACCTCATCAAATTTAAAAGAATAGAAATCATTCCTTGTATTTCCTTAGACCATCATGGAATAAAAGTTGAACTCAGTAACAGTAGGAATCTGCATATGCGTACAAAAACATGGAAACCTCATGCTGAATGATAGCTGGGTCATAGATGAGATCAAGAAGAAAATTACTAAATTTTTGGACCAAAATGAAAGTGAAGACATGAACTATTAGAATCTCTGGGATACTGCAAAGGCAGTCCTAAGAGGAAACATTATAGTGTTGCAAGCCTTCCTCAAGAGAACAGAAAGAGAGGAAGTCAAAAACTTAATGTGACATCTCAAGCAACTGGAAAAGGAAGACCTTTCTAAGCTTCAACCCAGAAGAAGAAAAGAAATAACTAAAATTAGAGCAGAACTAAATGAATTTGAAAACAAAAGAATCATACAAAGATCAACCAATCAAAGAGTTGGTTTTTTGAAAAGGTCAATAAAATAAATAAACCTTTGGCTAACTTAACCAGAAGTATAAGAGTAAAATCCCTATAGTTCATCAATCACAAATGATAAAGGCCAAATAACAGCAGACCCTTCAGTAATTCAACAAATCCTTAATGAATACTACATAAGACTCTATTCTCAGAAGTATAAAAATCTCAAGGAAAAGTCAATACTTGGAAACATGTCACCCTCCTAGACTCAGCCAGATAGAAGTGGATATGTTGAACAAATCCATAACAAGTTCTGAAATAGCATCAACTATAAGAAATCTCCATGAAAAGAAAATCCTGGGACCAGATGGCTTCACAAAAGAATTCTACCAAACCTTTAAAGAGGAATTAATACCTATATTACTTAACCTTTTCCAAAACAGAGAAAAAGAAGGAATACTTCCCAACACATTCTATGAAGCACATATCACCATCATACCCAAACCAGGAAAAGACCAAACAAGAAAAGAAAATTATAGACCAATATATCTAATGAATATTGATGCAAAAATATTCAATAAGATCCTACCAAACAGAATTCAACAACACATCAAACAAATTATACACCATGACCAGGTGGGTTTCATCTCAGGGTCCCAAGGATGGTTCATTATACATAAATCCATAAATATAATATATCACCTAAAAAAAATCAAAAAACAAAGACCATATGATTCTTTCAATTGATGCAGGAAAAGGTTTTTACAATATCCAGCATCCTTTCTTGATCAAAAAGCTTAAGAAAATAGGTATAGAAGGAACATTTCTTAAACTAACAGAGGTCATCTACAGCAAGCCCACAGCCAATATCGTATTAAATGGAGTAAAATTGAAATCATTTCCACTCAGATCAGGAACTAGGCAAGGATGTCCACTGTAGCCTCTGCTTTCCAACATTGTAATGGAAGACTTAGGCACCTCAATCCAGCAAGAGAAGGCAATCAAGGGGATCCAAATATGATCAGAGGTGATCAAACTATCACTCTTCATAAATGATATGAATATATATCTGGAAAAACCCAGGGAATCAACTACAAAACTCCTAGAAGTGATGAAGTAATACAGAAATGTCTCAGGATACAAAATTAACTCTCATATATCTGTACCCTTTATATATACCAACAATAGTCAAGGGGAAAAAAAAATTAAGGACTCTATTCCCTTACAATAGTGCCAAAGAAGATGAAATATCTGGGAGTGTATCTAACTCAGGATGTGAGAGATCTCTATAAAGAGGACTATGAAACTCTGAGAAAGGAAATAGCTGAAGATGTTAACAAATGGAAAAATATACCATGTTCACGGCTTGGAAGAATCAACATTGTTAAAATGTCTATACTACGTAAAGCGATCTACGGATTTAATGTGATCCCTATTAAAGATCATCATCTGTCATACATTAAAGAACTGGAAAATTTAGTACTTTTCTTTATATGGAAACAGAAAAAACCTCGAATAGCCAAGAAATTAATCAGGAGGAATCATGTTTCCAGACTTCAGACTATACTACAAATCAATTGTGATCAAAATAGCATGGTACTGGCACAAAAGTACAGAGGTAGATGTATGGAACATAAGTGAAGTCCAAGAGGTGAACACAGACACTTATTGTAATTTGATATTTGATAAGCCTATTAAAAATATAAATTTAGGGAAAGATTCCCTATTCAAAAAATGGTGCTGGGTGAATTTGCTGGTGACCTGTAAAAGACTGAAACTGGACCCACACTTTTCTCCTCTAACAAAAATTGACTCACCCTGGTTAAAGTACTTAAACTTAAGACATGAAACTATAGAAAGTCTTAGAGAGAGAGCAGGGGAAACGCTTGAAAAAATTTGCCTGGGAGAATAATTTATGAGGATGAGACCCTAGACAATTGAAGCAACATCCAAAATGCACTACTGGGATCTGATCAAATTAAAAAGCTTCTGCACTGCCAAGAACACAGTAAGTAAAACAAGTAGACAGCCCTCAGAATGGGAGAGGATTTTTGCAAGTTATATTTCTGACAAAGATCTAATAACCAGAATCCACAGAGAACTCAAACTTATTGCCAAGAACAAAACAAGTGATCCCATTTCCATGTGAGCAAGAGACATGAACAGAAGCTTCTTTGAAGAAGACAGGTGCATGGTCTACAGACCCATGAAAAAATGCTCATCATTTTTAATCATCAGAGAAATGCAAACCAAAACTACTCTGAGATACCATCTAACTCCAGTAAGAGTAGCCCAAATTACAAAATCCCAAAACTACAGATGTTGGTGTGGATGTGGAGAAAAGGGAACACTTCTGCATTGCTTGTGGTAATGCAAACTAGTACGTTCCTTTTGGAAGGAAGTTTGGAGAACACTCAGGGATCTAAATGTAGACCTACCATTTGATCCTGCAATTCTTCTTCTAGGTGTATATTCAAAGGTCCAAAAATCACTTAACAATAAAGATGTTTGCACCAGATTGTTCATTGCAGCTCAATTCATAATTGCCAAGTCATGGAAGAACCCCATGTACCCATCAACCCATGAATGGATTAATAAATTGTGATATGTGTATATCATGGAATACTATGCAGCGTTAAAAAAATGGAGACTTTACCTCTTTTATGTTTACATGGATGGAGCTTGAAAATCTTCTTAGTAAAGTATCTCAGGAATGGAAAACATATATATCCAATGTAGTCAGTACTACTGTGAAACCAATTTATAATCACTCACACTTGCATATGAAAAATGAAACACAACTATAGCCTAGGATGAAAGAGGTAAGGGGAAACAGAGGAGAAGGGAGGGGCGTGGGTTGATAGAGGAAGAAATAATAGGGGGACCACACCTATGTAGCATAATGCAAGTACAAGTTGGATCTATCAAGCGTAGAACACAAATGTCTTAACGCTGTAATTGGATAAAAGAGGTGAAAGCTATGTTGATTAGTAGCATGTAAGCACTCCAATTTGTACAATAATAAACACATCAAATCCCATAATGGCATAAATGTATGTATGATCTATGTACAAATTACTTAAAAAAAAAAAAAAGCAAATGAGATGGCTTAACACTGCCCCTTACTCCATCCCTTGTATGAAATGATGAATAATGCCATCACTTTGTTTCATGGGGAATATTACAGTGGTATAATGGAGCTATCTTCAGTGAGGGATGGAATGACAAGCATAACTTTGTGTCTTTGAATGACTGTTAAACCAACATAAGGGAGTATAATCAGTCACAGCTACACAGAGCTTCAGGACCAACAGAAATAAAAAAGATTAATAGTTAAAAAGTTATAAACTCACATGAAATGAAGATCCGCAGAGTGTATTTTTCACCCACAGTAACTGTAGGATTAGCTGATGAGCATTGAAAAATTGGTGGATGAGTTTTTTTTACAGTTTTTGGCCAGGGCTGAGTTTGATCCTGCCACCTCTGGCATATGGGGCCAGCGCCCTACTCCTTTGAGCCCCAGGCACCGCCCTGGATGAGATTTTTTTTTTTTTTAATGATCCTAATTTAAAACATCAAAGAAGGTGGGAATAACTTAACCAGGCATCATGGCTGGCTCCTGTAGTCCCAGGTACTTGGGAGGCTGAGGCAAGAGAATCACTTGAGCCTAAAAGTTTGAGGTTGCTGTGAGCTGTGATGCCACCGTACTCTTCCAAGAGTGACAAAATGAGACTCTGTCTCAAAAAAAAAATAATAATGGGGAAACTCACTTAAAAATAGGTAAAATTTTTGAAGAAATAATTTCCAAAATAAAAATAACTAGTAAATATTTGAAAGAAATTCATCCTTACTAGATGTCTTGGGTGAAAATTGAAATAAAGTGGGAAATCGTTTTTCAACTCTGAATTTAACAAAAATGAAAAAGACTGATAAATCTTAGTATTGGCAATGGTGTTGACAAATGGACACTAATACACTGTTAGTGTATACACTTTCTGGAGAGCAAGCTGAGGGTGAATACACCAATATGCTAACTGTGGTCTAAGTGGTAGAAAGATAAATTATTTTTTTCTTATTTATATTTTCTGTAACTCCCAAATGTTTTCTAATAAACATCTTTATAATTTAACAAATAAGTCATATCTGTCAAGTGTAGAACATAAATGTCTTAACACAATATTCAAATAAATGAGGCAAAAGCTATGTTGATTGGTTTGATGTAACCACATCAGCACTAAATTGTACACCATATACACATAAATGAATTCATGATCTATGTGTATATGATTTAATTTTTAAAAAGATATTAACAAAAATGTTTCAAAAGGCAAATTTTATAGAAAATAAATATCTCCTAAATTTAAGACTATATTGCAGCCTTTCTTCCTAGGTTTTCTGGACTCAAAATTTGGGGATATTTATCTTATAGTATCCTGTATTGTTTTACATAGTAAGTCTTGTTTACCTAACTAGAAACAATCTACTTGAGGGTAGCAATGTTGTCTGTGTGTCATTAATATCCTCGGTCAATGTCCAGTTCAAATGGACACTCAATATATGTTAATTGTATTTTCAAAAACCAAATTTATTTTCTTTCTTCCCAATCCAATTTACCCCCCGTACCCCCCCATGGGCCTGCCAAAAAAGTCAATGAGAAACACCATATTTTAATCAAGCAGTC
>CAUYRH010026123.1:0-10649 GCA_963574655.1 Perodicticus potto
AGTAATGAGAAAGTCTCTTGAATGCTATCACAATCAGGTTGATGAAAATATCTCTGATTGTATCTGAAGCCCGTACACTGTACCCCATGACTGAATTATTGTACACAGATATGATTTAATAAAAAAGAAAAAAAAAAAATTCAAGTTGGTAAACTACACTATTGTAGTAAGAATTCTTGAGCTCTCTTTTGACAAGATACTATGGAAACTCTGATGAGAACAAAGGTATTTGTGTAGGTCCTGAACTAAATAAATGGAAAACATCCTACCTAGATATCACTTTATCTAAATTTTGTTCAATGCAGATTATTCATTTCCTGTTAACTGTTATTTAACTTCTATAAGCAGGTATACGGCATTAAATCAGTAGCATTGTTGTATTTGGTCCCACCTTTGCCTATTTGTTTATTACTATTATGTCATAGTGAATATATGAAAGACATTTTATATAACAAATGTAATGTATTAATTATCTATCAGATAGAAAAATTGTTAGATACATAAAAAGCTCTATTATATTAGATTTAGTAATTTTTAAGTATAAAACATTTTAAACATAAGAAAAAACTATCTTATATTTTAAACCTTGCGAGTCTTTTTTGTTCTATCATCAGAGATACAATCTTGAATTAAATTACCCTATCGATTTAGGACAGTGATGAAGATGAGTATCAGAAAAAATGAATTGTGTTCTCATTACCCTAATACACTGTGACTGACAAATTTTGAACAACAAGAGAATCATCCATTGTGAGAAAACAGAGTTTAACCACATTTTTTACCTCATCAAAAATAGTGTCAAGAGTTTCTTTCTCTTCACACCCACTCGAGCTTCTGCAGCTTTGGGATTTTGTGATGTGGGCTATTTTCATTGGAGTTAGATATGTCAAGGTGGTTTTGATTTGCATTTCTGTCATGATTAGGGATAATGAACAAAACGTTGTATTTCATGTGTTTGTTCGTCATTTGTCTGTCTTCTGGAAAGAAGTTTATGTTCATGCCTCTTATCTAGTGATTAATTGGTTTGCTCTTTTCTTGTTGATTTGCTTAAGTTCTTTGTAGGGTTATTAGCCCTTTGTTGTATTTCTAACATGCAAATATAATCTCTCATCTAATGGTTGTCTATTTGCTTTGTTTATTGTATCCTTCACTGCAAAAAAGCTTTTAAGCTTGAGCAGGTCTCATTTATTTATTTTTGCTTCTTCTGCAATTGCCAATGGGGTCTTCTTCATAAAATCTTTTCCCAGGCTGGTATTGTTAAGAGTTTTTCCCACACTTTCTTCTAGGGTTTTTACAGTTTCATGTCTTAGATTTAAACAACCTAAGTATCATTAACTCATGGATGGATTAATAAAATCTGGTATATGTATACCAAAGAAAACCATTCAGTCATAAAATGATGAAGACATTACATCTTTTGTATTTACCTGTATGGACTTGAAGAACATTCTCCTTGGTCAAGTATCTCAAGAATGGAAAACCAAGCACCCCAGGTATGCAATACTAATTTGAAACTGGTAGATGAACAACAATAAGCCCACATGGGTGAAAAACACAATTACATTCTAGAAGAGAGAATGGTGCTTAGTAAGCTGCCACCTAATGAGTACAATTTTAGGGGTATATGACACACCTCCTGGGTGAAAGACTCATCCACAACTTGGACCTTACCTAACAATTACAACATAATGAAAATGTAACATAATTGTATATACACTTATATTAATCCAAAATAAATAAATGAATGAATATGAAATAAAAAATTTAAAAATAATAAAAAGAAAAAAGAAAACATTGTGAGAAGGATATTTATAAATACACACACACATTTGAATAGTATTTAGAAGTATATTTATCAAGATTCCTGTATTTTATGCAATATTAAATTGAAACCCCATGAGATGGATATTCTTATTTGACTGAGGGCCCCAAGTCTAGAACACTCCCAAGTATAGAGATCATTAGCATGAACCTACTTATTTAGTATTATGAATTGAATGGCCTTTCCTAATTATTCAAAGTAAGTTAAAAAACATCCATTTTCTCAAAATAGGAACACAATGACATAGATTTTTATGTGTGTATTAATATGTGTATGTGCATAAGTATGTATATTTTAACTGCTTAGCGAAAGCAGTTAATGAATGAAATGAATATATATGAACTGCCTGCACAAATTCAAAATAGTAGTCCTTAAAAAGTGTAGTGAGCTACAACAGGACATAGGAAAAAATAAGGAAAATATACATGAACAAAATAAGTTCTATAAGAGAAACTATGAAAAAGGAGTAAAACATTAATTCTGGAGATGAAGAACACAATGACTGAATTGAAAAAAAAATTATAGAGCACTTTACTTGACTTGTTCAAGCAGAAGGAAGAAATGGCCACCGCCAAGACAGTCTCTTGTAATTACTCTGTCAGAGGAAGAAAATGAATAATAAATGAAAAAGAGTGAAGAGAGGCTATGTGACTTATAGAACACCATCAAGCAGAACAATGTATGTGTTATGGAAGTTCCAGAAGGACAAGAGGGAAAGGAAGGGGAAGAAAGCTTATTTAAAGAAATAGTGACAGAAAACTTCTGAAATCTGGTCAGGAAATAAACATCCAGTTCCATTAAGCACAAAGAACCCTAAATAGATTAAAAATAAAGAGATCTTCAATAGGTATATTGTAATCAAATTCTCAAATGTTAAAGAAATAAAAAATTTTGAAAGTAGCAAGAGAAAAGTGACTAATCACCACGTGAAAGGAAAGTAACACACGGCTTCAATAGATTACTCAGCAGAAATCTGGCAGGCGAAGAGGGAGTGGGATGGCAATATCAAGATCACCTCAATAGATGCTGTGAAGGCACTTGGTAAATACAAATTCCCTACTAAATTAAGTAATGAAGGAAAATATCAAAATGTTACTTTTTTATTATTGAAATATAAATATATTATTTCAAAATGATAGGTAGTACCTTAATCTCTAGTGAAATACTAAGAGCATTACCATTAAATTTGGGAATACCGCAAAGATGATTTTGGTCTGCATAGTGATTAACATTACGCTGAAATCATTCCCTAATGCAATATACAAAAAAGGGGTGGGAGGAAATTCTAAAAATAAAACTGTTTAAATTTGATATGTTTAAAAGTAGAGAATCACAGAAAATATGACTATTTCTAAAAACAAAGATCATTAATTAAATTATTTTCAAAAGAAATTCAAAGCACAGTATGTATATTCTTTCTTTTACTCTTTTATTATTATTTTTTTTGAGACAGAGTCTCACTTTGTTGCCCTTAGTAGAGTGCCATGGTATCATAGCTCACCACAATCTTAAACTCTTGGACTTAAGCAATTCTGTTGCCTCAGCCTCCCAAGGAGCTGGGACTACAGGTGCCTGCCACAACAGCCGGCTATTTTTTGGTTATAGTTGTCATTGTTGTTTGGTTAGCCTGGGCTGGGTTTGAACCCTTCAGCTCTGGTGTATGTGGCTGGTACCCTAGTGGCTGAACTACAGGCACCGAGTCTACTCTTTTCTTTTTGATCAACATAATTTAAGTGTCCCAGAGAAGCTTAACTCTAAGTTCAAGCATGCCATAAGATAAGTTGAAAAACAATGCTTTAGGTACTTAGAGCCTTTCCCCCTCAAAATTACA
Source organism: Perodicticus potto (assembly GCA_963574655.1). Classification (NCBI taxonomy): domain Eukaryota; kingdom Metazoa; phylum Chordata; class Mammalia; order Primates; family Lorisidae; genus Perodicticus; species Perodicticus potto. The sequence goes on from CAUYRH010026123.1 coordinate 3,654, forward strand.
TTACAAGAAGAAAGTATTAAAATGTCTAAAACTTGTCTTTAAGAACAAGAATGCCAAAAAAGGGGTGGTACCTGTGACTCAGTGGGTAGGGCACCGGCCTCATATATTGAGGGTGGCAAGTTTGAACCTGGCCCTGGCCAAACTGCAACAACAACAAAAAATAGCTGGGCTTTGTGGTAGGTGCCTATAGTCCCAGCTACTTTAGGAGGCTGAGGCAAGACAATTGCCTAAGGCCAGGAGTTGGAGGTTGCTGTGAGCTGTGATGCCACAGCACTCTACCAAGGACGATAAAGTGAGACTCTGTCTCTAAAAATAAATAAATAAATGAGATGACACATTTTGAAAAGTGTTTCTTACCCCTGCCTCCTGGAAGTGTAATGCCTGATTTTTCCTTTAGGAATATTTTATTTTTCCAAATGCCCTTTTAGGTACTAAACTGTGTATTTTCTTTTTCTTTTTTTTTTTTTTTGTCTTTTATTTTCATTTATATATTTCTCTTACTTACTTTCCCAACAAATCTAAGATAAACCCCAGTCATCCAGCTTTTAGTCTATAATTTTTCCTGTAAACATCATACTGCTTTCATACTCCAGGAATACATATAAAGGGCATGAATAAATAATCATATAATTTTTTAAAAAAGAATAAGAATGTCTTCACCAAACTCTGAATTATGTCTCTTTTAATGATTATATGATTCTGGGCAAAAATTAGGTAGTTTTCATTAAACAAAACCCCAAAACTGACTCGGTGCCTGTGGCTCAATGGGCTAAGGCACCAGCCACGTACACCTGAGCTGGCAGGTTCGAATCCAGCCTGGGCCCACCAAACAACAATGACGACTGCAACCAAAAAATGGCCAGGCACCTGTAGTCCCAGCTACTTGGGAGACAGAAGCAAGAGACTCACTTGAGCCCAGGAATTGGAGGTTGCTGTGAGCTGTGATGCCACAGCACTCTATCCAGGTGACAGCTTGAGGCTCTGTCTCAAAAAAAAAACAAAAAAAAACCCAAAACTGATGCAGCAAATATGGCTTATATCTTATAAGTTTATCCATAAGTAAAAGATATTTTTAAATGAATGATTATCTTGTCAAAATTTTTGCCAGAATAAAAGTCAAGAACCCTATTTTTAATAACATTAAAGGATTTTAACCTTTATTTATTCCACTTAATATAAAAATTTTTGCTCCAATGTATGCAGAGTTTGCTCTTTCTAGTTATACAATTGAAACTCCATAGTTGACCACCTTCCTACAATGACCACCTTCTTACGTTGACCCAATTTCCATAAGCTGGACATGTACCATATGCACTCAAAGGAAGACTAACCTCTTATACTAACCACCTCTGTAAATTTTTCTTGACCTCTTGAACTGTAATACACGATGTTAACTGGCCCTGTATAATTTTATCAGGTGAGTACACTCTACAAGAGGTGGAAGTTGTGGGCTTTGCCCCTTGTTGTATTACCTTTCTTTGTGGTTTTTTTTTTTTTTTTGTATGAAAGGTCTTTACTGGCAGGGGATGCTGCAGAGCAGCATTAAGGAGGAGGGGAGAGAAAAAGAGAGAGGGAGAGAGAGAGAGAGATAAGGGGGAGAGAGGAGCAGAGAGAGAAAAAAAGCTCTATTACCTTTCTTAATATAATTTTTTTTCATGGTTTATTATTATCAGTTGGAGTAGGCCTAACATCCTATTTTTTGTTATGTGTTATGGAAGAGTTTTTCAATGTGAAGGACTATTCTTAATTGTAGGTACATCCTATAATAACTGAAACATTTTACAGTTAATCGAGTCATGTATGGCCCAAAGGAAAAAAACTCAAAGAGCCAACATTGAAAGAAATGGTTGATTTTCTACATTTTTTGAAAATAACAAAGAAGATGGCAAAACTAGTAATACCATAGTTAGCAACATCCAAAAATGTAAACATAAGTACTCGGAGAGATATGGTAAGGAAAGTGGAGACCTACATCAGAAAAGAAGAAAAACTTTCTTCAATGATTTCAATGAAGTCACATTAATCTAGTTCAAAGAAATGAACCAGATTCAGTATTCTGTAATGAAGGTGGTATAAGAAAGTAAAGTATATGTATCTATCAGTACAGTAGTCCTAGTTCCTTATGTTAACCACCTCTGTATGTTTACTAGTTTGTTACAGTCCTTTGGGTGATCAACTTGCAAAGGTTCTACCGTACTTAGTAATATTACATGTGCACTTCAGTTTTGCAAAAAGTAATTTGAAGTGCATTACACAGAAAGACAGGAGTGACCCTGTCTGCAGGGTCAAATGTGGCAGTAGCAACTTCTCTGCTGCAACTCTCAAACTAATGCTTTGCTACTTTTATCTTTTTCTTTCTTTTTTGGAGATTGTGTTTCACTCTGTTGTCCAGCTAGAGTTCAGTCACCGTAGCTCACTAAAACCTTAAACTCAAACTCCTGGGCTCAAGGGAGCTTCCAAGTAGCTGACATTATAGAGATGTACCACCATGCCCAGATATTTTTTTTTTTATTTTTGCAGAAATGGTGTCTCCTTAGGTTGCTCCAGCTGGTCTTGAATTTTTGGACTTAATTGATCCTCCTGTCTTGGTTTCCCAAAGTGCCAAAGTGCTAGGATTACAGGCATGAGCTGACCTGGGCCTCTTATATTAAAAATGTGTTTTACTTTGATGCCCATGTATTTCAGCTGTGGCCTCCTCTCCATCCTTAACATCATAGGAACTCTGGCTTCTTACTTTCACTTACAGAGAATTTTGGCACCAGACTCAAAACCCCAACATCTTCGTGACAAAATATATGACCCAATTGTTGAATTTATTAGCCTCTCAGTTTCTCTATGTCAAAATTTCAATAACCTCCCTTTCATTTTACTGCAGTGACCTCCCCTGGCAACACTCTGAGTCATGATATCATTATTACTTCATCTCTGTAATCAGATCTTTTTAATCTGAGTAAAAAATCCTATCTTGCCTGCTCTCCCTTGAAATTGTCCTACTATATCTGTATAGACAGTTTTTCTTTCCCTTTGTTCATTCCTTTCTATCTCAAGTTTCTTCCATATCTGGCTTTGATTCTGTACTCTTTGTCCTCCTAGTACACCTAACACTGTATCAATCCAGGATCAATGTAGCCATCTATCTGGGCCTCAGTTGCTAATCAGGAATAAAGAAAATTATAAAATGTGCGTATAGGTATTTGTATCAATTGGGTTTTGTTTAAAAATAAACTCTGATTAATTTAACTTAGGAGTATATATAATAAAAAGTATTGGTGTCTCACATAATATGCAGGAGGACCTGAGTTATTGTCCATGAAAACTAATCAAAGTCAAGTTGAAGAACCATCTTATAAAGACCCAAACATTACTTATGCTGGTCAGATGCTGCCATAGCAACACTGTCTCTGTCATTCATGCTGTTAAAACTGTTGTTCCAGTTATTTTTGTAAAGTGGGTATAGTAATGAATCTCTAGTAAAATGTTGGGCTGGAAATTTTGAATTAATGTAAACATTCTTTTAAAAGCCTCTTAGCATTCAAGAAAGTATTACTCTCAAGTCTGTACCACCATGTAAGAAAAATAAAAATGAAGATTGAGCTGAAATGATAGAAAGAGCCAAGGGGAGAAAATAATACTACTTTACAGTTAAATTAAGTTCCAGTAATTTAGAAATTTGGGGATGAAAATCTGCTCCTATAATAGTTCCCCTGGACCCATAGTAGAATGGTAAATCTCAGGGATATGCATAAATTAATACATAATATATAAGAACAAAAATAAATATCCCATAATAATTTTATAAGTCATAAGGAATAATAAATGATTACCCTTTTACTCACCAACCAGTTTAAAAAGTGGTATATTCCCAAAATTTGTGAAGTCCCTTGTAGTACCATCCACAATCCTATCTTCATTCTCTCCTCTCTTTCCTTTTGAGCTTTGAGCCTGTGGATTTTGGCTTCAAAATATATCTCAAGTTTATCCACATATTTTCATTTCTACTGCTACTACTCACTCCAAGTTCCAATTATCTTCTATTAAATATTGGTAGTCCCAAACCTAGTTTTTCCTCATCATAGTTCCATTCTAACCCAGTCTCAATATTGCTACCCGTGTGACCTTTTTCAAAGACTGAACTAATATGACTATACTCATAATAATATGCCTGTACTCCATTGCTTTCTTGTTAAAAACCCTCAATTTATCCCTATTGTCTTTTTAATAAACTTAAAATTCTTATATAAAGCCCTTTCTTTATTTCCTGGTTCCATCTACATGTCTGGTGTCATCTTTGTGTGGGTCTCAGTTTAGGTATAATTTTCCTTGAGGGCCTATTGAGCGTATTTATTTTCTATTAGCTTTTCAGCATATTTTGCCCTTCTTTGATAAGACAGATATGTTCCTCCTACTCAGTTCATGTGCTATTCGGGTGAAGCATGTGACTCAGCTCTAAGTCCCCCAGAATGTCCCACTCCCCTGGCACTCTTGATTGTTTATGATGGACACATGATCCAAGCGAATCCAAACAGAGGTATGTCAGTGCTTCTCTGGATTTGTCATCACATGCAAATGAGTGCAGTCAGTCATCTTTGAATCCTGCCTCTTCTATGTACATGTTTCATGTACATGTTCTAATGTTTTTCTTTTTTGTTCTGATTTATTAGAGGTGGGTTTTCTATTGCTTGAAATGAAAAGATTGATCACAAAGTCCTGCTCTCATTTTGCTGGAGTGGATCAACATTGCTCTCTGTTCCAAAGACCCTGCACTGTGCCCATGTCAAAGCCATTGTCACAATCTCTGGCTTTATCTCTGACTCTTGTCCTTACTCACTCTGCTTCAAATATACTAGGCCCCTTGCTGCTTCTCCAGAGAGGGAGGCCTCAGCACTTCTGTGCCTTTGTAATTCTTTTCATTCTGCCTAAGAAACTGCCAACTATCCACATAGGTAATTGATCCCAGCAACAAGCCATTGTTTTCAATGTAACATTCTCAGAGAATCTTTCTGTGGTCTTTCTAGTGAAAATGATAAACATTCCCAAAATATTATAAACTTTATATTTTATCCTTACCACCTATAGCCAGTTAATATGCTATACTATAAATGTTTAATTTTTAATTGAACTACTGTTAATCTTTTCCCCAGTACACACTTGGAGTGAAGATGATGATTTTGCCAATTGGTTCATTGATTGGTATATTCCTCATAACAATATTTGACACATGGTAAGGACCAATGTTTGACACATCACAAACATAGGTAATGTTTGTGATCATTGCCTATGTTTCCAGCACTATTTTAGATTCTAAGTCTACACAGAAAGTTTGACTGGCATGTATAATTTTTGGATATATGACAATAGAAAACAAATAATTATTGGAGATATAGTAAACAGGACATATACTAAGCAAATAATTATTAATTTTATTTTAGTTCTATAAGATCATAGATTTTTTTTTCAAATCAGTATATCCAGTTCTCTGTGCATACAACCAGTTGTTAAATACAGAATTTAAAATGATTAAACAAATGAATATTCTTTCTATCAAAATATAATCTATCTACTCTGGGGGAAGAGCTGCCTGGGTAAGCTGAGAAAACTATAATAAGTATATTTTAACTTCTAAATTGTAACCATAAAAATTAGAAGAATATTCTGCAGGGCAATCGGACCATGCCTATGAAAATACTTAGAAAGACATGAAATAGTATATAAAGAAAATTATCATTATCATTATTTCAGCAGATTACTATTCAACTTTTTCACCTGTTTAATAACTATAATTATTTTACATGGTCTATGAAAATGGGCCCTTTGAGAATCTGATGCAGACCTCATTTTTGGCATGGGAAGACACCCCCCAAAAAGGGGGAAAACAGGTAAATAAGCCAAGCAAGGTAGCATAAAAATAGTTTAACTAGATCACTTTTATTTATTTATTATTAAATCATAGCTGTGTACATTAGTGCAATCAAGGGGTACAATGTGCTGGTTTCATATACAATCTGAACTATTTTCATTGAACTGATTAACATAGCCTTCTCAGTTATTATATGAAGACATTTGTATTCTGCATTTAGTAAGGTTCGCCTATACCCTTCTAAGATGCACCAAAGGTGTGGCCCCACCAATTACCCTCCCTCCACTCCAACCTCTCCCATCCCCTCCCCTCCCTTGCCCTGTTCCCCATATTCTTGTGCTATAGTTGGGTTATACCCTTCATATGAAACCTATTAGCTTCATAGTAGGGCTGAGTACATTGGATACATTTTCTTACATTCTTGAGATACTTTGCTAAGAAGAATATGTTCCAGCTCCATCCATGTAAACATGAAAGAAATAAAGTCTCCATCTTTCCTTAAGGCTGCATAATATTCCATGGTATACATGTATCACTATTTATTAATCCATTTTTGGATCAATGGGCACTTGGGTTTCTTCCATGACTTAGCAATTATGAATTGAGCTGCAATGAACATTCTGGTACAGATGTCTTTGTTATAATGTGATTTTTGGTCTTCTGGGTAAATACCTAGGAATTATAGGATCAAATGGCAGGTCAATTTTTAGATCTCTAAATATTCTCCAAACATCCTTCCAAAAGGAACGTATTAGTGTGCATTCCCACCAACAGTGTAGAAGTGTTCCCTTTTCTCCACATCCACGCCAACATCTCTGGCTTTGGGATTTTGTTATGTGGGCTAATCTTACTGGAGTTAGGTGATATCTCAAAGTAGTTTTGATTTGCATTTCTCTGATGATTAAGGATGGTGAGCATTTTTTCATGTGTCTGTAGGCCATGCGCCTGTCTTCTTCAGGAAAATTCCACTTCAAGTCCTTTGCCCACCCTGAGATGGGAATCACATGCTCTTTTCTTGCTAATACGTTTGAATTCTCTGTGGATTCTGGTTATTAAACCTTTGTCAGAGGCATAACCTGCAAATATTTTCTCCCATTCTGAGGGCTGTCTGCTTGCTAAACTTACTATGTTCTTGGCTG
>CAUYRH010026125.1:0-45671 GCA_963574655.1 Perodicticus potto
TGCAACCAAAAAATGGCCGGGCGTTGTGGCGGGCGCCTGTAGTCCCAGCTACTTGGGAGGCGGAGGCAGGAGACTCGCTTGAGCCCAGGAATTGGAGGTTGCTGTGAGCTGTGATGCCACAGCACTCTACCCAGGGTGACATCTTGAGGCTCTGTCTCAAAAAAAAGGAAATTATACAACAGTTTTTACTTAGTCAACCGCTCTAAACAACAACAAAGGCCAAGATATTTTTGATTTGATTCATAATTGCTTTAATTCTAATAATGTGTCTTGGGATTCCTGTATAAGTATTTGTATGGGTGGAGCCCCATCTGTGTCTGGAGGTATAAAAGGATTTGTTGCACTTACAGAAAAAAAGAATCCAAAAATTATTAATTTTTTATTTTTTATTAAATCATAGCTGTGTACATTAATGCAATCATAGGGCCAAAAATTATTTTTACATTGTTTTCTACACAGAGAAGTGTTAGCATCAAAATCATTAGCGTCTGAATTATAAAAGGTCCTAGATGACACTATTAAAATCATTAATTTTATGAAAAGCAGACCATTGCAATCAAGATTAATTACAGAATTGTGTTCCTCAGTGGAGACTTCTCTTATATAGCTTTTATTGCATATGGAAGTGAGATGGTTACCTCGAGGATGAGTTCCGTCAAGATTTTTTTTTGTTTTTGAGACTTAAGCTGTCATCTTGGATAGTGTGCCGTGACATCATAGCTCATAGCAACCTCCAACTCTTGGGTTCAAACGATCCTCTTTCCTCAGTTTTTGTACTTTTAATAGAGACGAGGTCTCACTTTTACTCAGGCTGGTCTGGAACTCATGAGCTGAAGTGATCCACCCATCTTGGCCTCCCAGAGTGTTAGGATTATAGATGTGAGCCACTGTGCCCAGCCAGAGTTCTATCAAGTTTTTATGAATTAGCCAAGCACAGTGGCTCATGCCTGTAATCCTAGCACTCTGGGAGGCCAAGGCAGGTGGATCGCTTGAGCTCATGAGTTGGAGACCACTCCTAGCAAGATCGAGACTCCATCTCTACTAAAAAAATGAAAAACTGAGGGAAGAGGATTGCTTGGGCCCAAGAGTTTGAGATTGCTGTTGAGCTGTGATGCCAGGGCACTCCACCAAGGGTGACAAAGTGAGACTCTGTCTCAAAAAAAAAAAGTTTATGAATTTAAAGAAGTATCGGCTGGGTGCGGTGGCTCACACCTATAATCCTAGTATTCTGGGAGGCCGAGGTGGGTGGATTGTTTGAGCTCAAGAGTTGGAGACCAAGCTCAGTGCCCATAGCTTTGTGGTTAGGGCACGGACCACACACACCAGGGCTGGCAGGTTTGAACCCGGCCTCAGGCTGCTAAACAGCAGTTACAACTACAACCAAAAAATAGCCAGGCATTGTGGCTGGCGCCTATAGTCCCAGCTACTTGGGAGGCTGAGGCAAGAGAATCGCTTAAGGCCAAGAGTTTGAGGTTGCTGTGAGCTGTGACACTGTGGCGCTCTACTAAGGGTGACATAGTGAGACCCTGGTTCCCTCCCCGCAAAAAGTTGTTTTAAGTGCATGTACATCAGCAAATTTAAATATTATAGAAGAGGAAGAGTTAATAGAAATAAGAAATGAGAGGATTGCAATTCAACATATACAACCTTTTGGTTATCTCTCAAGGGTAAATTTCCAAATGTTACCAAAAAAGCAATAGAAATACTTCTTTTGTTACCTACATCATACTTGTGTGAAGTGAGCTTTTCTGAAATGAATAATATTTTTTTATTTTTCTTAGACAGTCTCACTTTGTTGCCCTCGGTAGAGTACTCTGGTTTCAAAATTCACAGCAAACTCTAGCTTTTGGGCTAGGGCAATTCTCTTGCCTCAGCCTCCTGACTTGCTAGGGCTATAGGCACCTGCCACAATGCCTGGCCTATTTTTGTTGCAGTTGACACTGCTGTTTTAGCTGGCCAGGGCTGGGTTCAAACCTGCCACCCTTGGTATATGGGGCCAATGCCTTACCCACTGAGCCACAGGCACCACCCAATTCTTTGTCTTTTAATGACAAATTATAATTTTATTTTTTTTTGCTGTGATGGTGCATTTTGTTTGTGTTAATAAATAAATCCAACAAAGTATACTCTTTTCTTTTACTTTCTTTTGATCAACATAATTTAAATGTGCCATGGAAGTTTAACTATGAGTTTAAGTGTGCCATGAGATGAAAAAAGGTTAAAAAACACTGGTACAGAGAAAGCACTTCATTTTTCTGTTAGAGACATGGATGAAAGTCCCCCCCCCCCTTTCATGTGGCAACTGCTGTGGACATAAGTCCTTGGCTTACATTGTTTTCTCTTTCCTTTACTAGTGTGATTTAACTACATCCATGTGTTGGCTCATGATTTATTCCTGTTCTTTTTGGAAGGTTCTAATAGAAGACTGTATTCCAGTACTTAAGAGGTACGCCAAAGAAGGGAGAGAGTTTGATTACGTGATTAATGATTTGACAGCTGTTCCAATTTCCACGTCTCCGGAAGAAGGTAGATTGTGTTTTGTTTTTTAACCAAGATTTTTTCACGGAAGTGTTTCCCTTAGCACCATGTGATAATAAAAGGATCTTAGAGATACTTAAGTTCTCTCATGTGTTTTTTTTTTTGTAGAGACAGAGTCTTACTTTATCGCCCTCGGTAGAGTGCCGTGGCGTCACACAACTCCCAGCAACCTCCAACTCCTGGGCTTAGGCGATTCTCTTGCCTCAGCCTCCCGAGTAGCTGGGACTGCAGGCACTCCCCACAACGCCCGGCTATGATTTTTTTTTTTTTTTTTTTTTATTGAATCATATCTATGATGTTTTTTTTTAAAGGGAGTTAAATTGAGGCCTGTGGTAGAAAAGATGACGGGATTTGGACTTGGCTTTATTTCTTGTTCTGCCACTAAATGAGTTTAGAATGAACTCAGCCATTTGGAACAAAAGCTTAAAATGACTCATCACATCAAGATATTAAATTGTTTGACAATTTATTTAAGTATGTGATTTTTCTTTTTGAGACAGAGTCTCACTATGTTGCCCTCACTATGTCACCACTATGTTTGAGGTTGCTGTGAGCTGTGACTCAATGGCACTCTACCGAGCCCTTGGTAGAGTGCTGTGGTGTCATAGCTGACAGCAACCTCAAACTCCTGTGCTCAAGCTATTCTCGTGCCTCAGCTTCCCAAGTAGCTGGGACTACAGGTGCCCGCCACAAAGTCTGGCTATTTTTAGAGTCAGGGCCAGTCTCAGGCAGTCCACCCATCTTGGCCTTCCAAGTGCTGGGATTACAGTTGTGAGCCACTATGTGATTTTTTTTTTAACCTATATTGGGGTAAACTCCCCTTCTCAAATCACTGCCGGTTAATGATTTTTCTATAAACTTGACTTCCAGTTGAGTTTGCAGACCCCTATGAGTTTGAACCTTCTTGTTTGATGTTACTGCTTGCTTTCTTACTGAAAGCAGTTTTCTTTCAGATTTCAACCACTGCCTTTGTGTCAAATCTTTACTGGTATTGTGAGAGGAGGGCTAAGTAGATGCACATTTGATTTTGACCTTGCTTTGTGTGTGTATGTGTGCGCGTGCACTGGCCATATAACCATACATTATACCATTGATGAATGAGCTCACCAATATTGGGTCTTAAGTTCGTGGCTTTTTCTTTTTTCTGTTTTTTTTCATGTTGAGTATTAGAGTGAATATTCAACTTTAGATTTTGTAGATGCACACAAACCCATGTTTATAAAAGTTACATTTTTTTAAAACATTCAGATTCCACATGGGAGTTTCTCAGACTGATTCTTGACCTCTCAATGAAAGTATTGAAACAGGATGGGAAATATTTTACACAGGTAAGATACTAAATTGGTCTTTCTCTAGAACTCTCAATAAGAATTTTATATTTTATATTTTGAAATTGAATGTATATTCTTAAAATTTTCTTTAAAGGGTAGAGTAGCATCATTGGATTATGTTCTTTTAAGCAGTAGGTTTGTAAATAACTAATGATCTGTCAGCTACTGGGAATTAATGAGTACATGTGTTGATTTATCAATCTTGGTCTTTGGCTGTACTGTAAGCTGCTACCACTAGATGGAGACACAGACTGATGTTTCTTTTTCTTTTTCTTTTCTAGGAGACTCTTAATTGCAAAGCCCTTTCATTTGCCAACATGCTGTTTTTCTTGAATAGCTCTAGTTGTATGGGCGGTGCCTCTGGCTCAGTGATTAGGGCGCCGGCCCCATATACCGAGAGTGGTGGGTTCAAACCTGGCCCCAGCCAAACTGCAACAAAAAAATAACTGGGTGTTGTGGTGGGCACCTGTAGTCCCAGCTACTCAGGAGACTGAGGCAAGAGAATCGCCTAAACCCAGGAGTTGGAGGTTGCTGTGAGCTGTGACTCTATGGCACTCTACCGAGGGCAATGAAGAGAGACTCTGTCTCTAAAAAAACAACAAAAACCAGCTCTAGTTGTAGTATGAACTCCTGCCACCAGATGGAAGCAGACTGTGCTGTTTTTCTCATTATTAGGGGATGCTTCATTTTAAAAGAAAGCTTATAGATTGTTTCTTTTTCTTTCTTTCTTTCTTTCTTTTTTTCTTTTCTTTTTTTTTTTTTTTTTTTTGAGACAGTCTCACTCAGTTGCCCTGGGTAGAGTGCTGTGGTGTCATAGCTCACAGCAACCTCCTGCTCTCGGACTCAAGCAATTCTCCAGCCTCAGCCTCTTGAGTAGCTGAGACTACAGATGCCTGCCAGATGCCCAGCTATGTTTTAGAGACAGTGTTTTTTTCTGGCTCAGGCTGGTTTTGGACCTGTGAACTCAGGCAATCTACCCACCTTGGCCTCCCAGAGTGCTAGGATTACAGGTGCACTGCACTTGGTCCTATATTTCTTGATATATAAAAAAATATATATAACCTATTAAAATCCTTAACGAAGAGGCTGGGCGTGGTAGCTCATGCCTGTAATTCTAGTGCTATGGGAGGCCAAGGTGGGTAGATCCCTTGAGCTGAGGAGTTTGAGACCAGCCTGAACAAGAGTGAGACCCTGTCTCTACTAAAAAATAGAAAAACTGAGGCAAGAGGATCACTTGAGCCCAAGACTTTGAGATTGCTGTGAGCTGTGATGATGCCATGGCACTCTACCCAGGGTGACAGAGTGAGACTCTGTCTCAACAAACAAACAAATAAATAAAATTCTATAAATGATTGCCAAGGTAGCTAGTTGATGATCTATTTTATTTGGTGCAAAATTTCCTTGATTAATAAAAGATAAATACTTAGGTACTATTGCACTCTGGTGTCTGAATTCTTCTGAGTTTACAGGAGAATTTTCTCCACTTTTTTTAAAAAATAAAGAATTAGTATATTGTATTTAAATGTCTACAACAGGTAGAGGTCTTAACTTTATTCTCCCAAGGAGGCATTTACAGGCACAACTCTACCTTGGATATTTTATGGAGTCTGAGATTAATATTGCTGAAAACAGCTTAGTGACTAAGATACCTTGAGTGAGGGTCTAGCCTATCCTATTTTCTTCCTTTTCTCTCTGTCTGTGAGACCTGCAGGCTAGTGGAGATTAATCTTGGACTTTGCACTTGGTAAAAGTGTTGGGAAGGTTTGAGGAGAGCAAACAACTACAAATGGATGTTTTCCCCCTGATATTTAGAAATGATTTTTTTTAACATATTCTAGACCTGACTATTTAAAGCAGGGATCTACAAACCATGGGGCAAATCTGGCCTTTTGCTTGTTTTTGTCAAGTTTTCTTTGCACACTGCCTTGCCTGTACATTATATAATGTCTGTGGCTTTTTTTTTGGTGCTATAACAGCAGCATTTAATAGTGCAGTGAGTGCTGTATGAGCTGCAAAGCCTAAAATATTTTGTTTGGCCCTTCACAGAGAAAGGTTGCTGACCCTGGCTTTATAGGAAATCTACAGTGAAACCTCAAATGAAAGCTTCTTACTATAAAAAAACAAGTTGGACTTTTTTCACAAGTGGATGTTTTTTTTTTTTTGGAGACAGAGTCTTACTTTGTCACTCTGGGTAGAGTGCAATGGTGTCATAACTCACAGCAACCTCAAGTTCTTGGGGTCAAGAGATCCTCTTGCCTCAGCTTCAGCCTCCTGAGTAGCTGGGACTATAGGTTTCTGCCATGACACCTAGCTAATTTTTTTCTATTTATAGTAGAGAGCAGGTCTTACTCTTGTTTAGGCTGGTCTTGAACTCCTGAGCTCAAGCAATCCACCTGCCTCAGCCTTCCAGTGTGCAAGGATTATAGGCATGAGCCACCACATCTGGCCCAAAAGTGGGTATTTTTTTGAAGTAGAGCCTACATACCCATAAAATTTTTTATGTTTATATAAATATGAAGAAGGAAATCTCATGCAAGTTAAGTCAAGGAAGAATGTGAAGCTCTTTAACCAAGAGACTCAAAAAAATTTGGATTCATTGCAAACCAGTCAGCATGTAGTAGACACTAGGTAGAGTCAGAAAGTATAACTATCTTTTTTTATCCTAAATATTTGCCTAGTTGCCTGCCATCTGTGGGGAGCTGTATTCTTATTATGGAAGATTGGCAGAGATGCTTGCTTAGAATACCACCAAACCCGTTCATAAATAGCAATGACCCAGGGTTTGATAACTTGCCTTGCTAACTGACTTTTACCAAAAATCACAAGGATTCTATGTCCAGGGCTAAGCTGGTTTCCAAGAATTGTCCAAAAACCATATTATGATGTGTTTTCCATTCCCACGTTCATTACAGTGGAACCACAAAGCAATCTCAGACCACCCGGGAATCATGCAGTACATTTGGCAGTTGACTGTCACATGGTGAAATTCATAAGAACTAAGGGTATAGAGAAGTGATTCTCAACCTTCCTAATGCCGCAGCCCTTTAATACAGTTCCTGTGGGTCACAACCCACAGGTTGAGAACCCCTGGTATAGAGCTTCAAGAAGCAGTATTCGAGTCAAGGAGCAGGCTGGTTTGATTCAGGATGCATTAATGTGGTTGCCACAGTGTAAATTTGTTTTAACTGCCAAGTGACATGCTCACCTCCCTTGCTGACAACATTAAGGATGGGAAGGGAAATTGTGATACATAAAAACTAAATGCTCCTACCCCAAACTGCTTACATCGCAGTGCTAACTTCATGATGTCCATAGTATCACCACCGCTGCCTGAATGCAACCTTGTCAGCATGCATCATGGAGTGCATGGGAATGAAGTGGGCCAGTGGAATTGCAGATGGGGAGGAAGTGCTTTTATGGAACTAGGAATCAGGTCCTGGAATTTGCCGCCTCTTTCCCCCCACCAGTTAAAAAAATTGTAGGTTATTTGTACATACAGGTAAGGTATGATGCAAAATATGAGCAATCTTGAACCCCCTACCCAATTTGAAAGCTGAACATTACCAGTACCCTTGATGCATCTATGGTCCTCCCTAATTCCTGCCTGTCTTCTAAAAATAACCTATCCTTACTGTCTTTCTTTTCTAGTTCTGCACATTTTTATGATGGTTCATATTTAAAGTGATTTCCTAAATCAATTATTTTGCTTGCCTTTTTTTTTTTTTTTTGCAGTTTTTGGCCAGGGCTGGGTTTGAACCCATGACCTCCAGCATATGGGGCCGGCGCCCTACTCCTTTGAGCCACAGGCACCACCCTATTTTGCTTGCTTTGAACTTTATTTTATTTAGAGACAGAGTCTCATTTTGTTGCCCTCTGTAGAGTGCTGTTACGTCACCGCTCATAGCTCTTGGGCGCTTAAGCGATTCTCTTGCCTCAGCTTCCTGAGTAGCTGGGACTACAGGCACCCGGCTAACGCCCGGCTATTTTTTTTGGTGTTGTTGCGGTTTGGCTGGGGCTGGGTTTGAACTCATCACCTTCGGTTGAACTTGATTTTAAAAAGTGTCATTAAGGGGGCAGGGTGCGATGGCTCATGCCTGTAATCCTAGCACACTGGGAGGCCAAGGCAGGTGGATTGCTTTCAGTTCACGAGTTCAAGACTGGTCTGAGCAAGAGCGAGACTGTCTTTAGAAAATAGCCAGGTATTGTGGCAGGTGCCTGTGGTCCTAGCTACTCAGGAGGCTGAAGCAAGAGAATCACTTCAGCCCTAGAGTCTTGAGGTTGCTGTGAGCTATGACACCATGGCACTCTATCAAGGGCAACAAAGTGATGCTGTCTTTAAAAAAAGTGTCGTTAAGGATGTATTTTTCTATATCTATTATTTTTTATATTATGGAAAAAACATATTCTAACTTAAGTGTAGAAGATGTAAATAATACAGAATTCATAAAATAAAAAGCAAGTATAAGGGCAAGGAGATCCTAATGTGGGGCAAGGAGATCTTTCTAGAACTGAAACTGCTGAATTGGGATTTACTCACTAGGTGCGCTTCCCCACCTCCTGTCCGATCCCTTCCTCTCATTCTTAAGAGGTGCTTACTTCTTTGCTGTTAGATTTTTGTTCTCCATCTCCTATGTGTCTTTCTTGAAAAGAAAAAAAATGTCTTTCCATTTAAATGGAAAAGTGAAATATATCACATTACTTTTTGGGGGGTAGGTCTCTATTTGTGGTAAGTTTTCCCTCCCCCCCCCAACTGCTTCTTGACAATGTTGGAAGAGAACAAATTGAAACTTTCCTTTTTCCTTACCACATTCTCTGTAGGAAGTCCTGCCATATACCCTCTATAAAGAAAAAGTGCAGTGCCAATTTTAAGATGACAAGGAAAGTCATTTACTGTGTATCTTGGTGGCATTTCTATTCTATAGCTTCCCCAGTGGTGTGTATTCTAAAAATAACTGGGCAGTGTTTTCTATTTGTGAATTCTAAATTACACGTGTGGTGTTTATATGCTCTCATGGTGAACTTGATGTTGAAACCAAATTATATGCTGGTGAAGGGCACTTTGACCATATCCCACTACAGGACCCTAGATAATGGGTTACTAAACAGGCTGGCCCTGAAGGACGACATCATGCTGAGTGAATGTGCTAAGTTAAAACCGCCAAGGCCAGCTCTCAGAATAGTTGTAACCTCTTGCCCGTGACTACTTGGCTGGTTGGTTTTGAAATGCCATTCTCAGGAGTTCTTACATCACAGGCTGTTTGTATTTGTAACTTTTGTTTTACATGGTACATGGCTATTTTGAGGCAAATTAGTAGTAAAGTTTTTAAGAAGAAATGAAACCAGCACATAGATTCAGTAGTCACGTGAATGTTAAGAACTTCAGAGGTTAAAAGGAAATATGTGGTATTAAATACCCATCTTGTTTTCTACCATACCGAAAAGCACTTGGAGGCAGATTGTGCTGAAATGATGATGATACCCAGACTTACTGATTCAAAAATCTGCATTTTAACAAGATTTCGTGTGATTCACATGTACATTAAAGATGGAGAAGCATGGCTCTAAAGCTAGGCAAATATTATATCCATTCAGCAGCTCTGCTATATTTTGGCTGGCATCTCTAATTCTCTTCACCATTTTTCTCTCATGGTCACAGGATGGCTGCTATAGCTCCAGATATCATTCAGGTTATAGGCTGGAAGAAATTTGGTGTATTTTTTTTTTTTTTTTTTTTTGAGACAGAGCCTCAAGCTGTCACCCTGGGTAGAGTGTTGTGGCATCACGGCTCACAGCAACCTCCAATTCCTGGGCTCAAGTGAGTCTCCTGCCTCTGCCTCCCAAGTAGCTGGGACTACAGGCGCCCGCCATGACGCCTGGCTATTTTTGGTTGCACCTGTCATTGTTGTTTGGCGGGCCCGGGCTGGATTCGAACCCGCCAGCTCAGGTGTACATGGCTGACATCTTAGCCCGTTGAGCCACAGGCGCCGAGCCTAGGCTGGAAGAAATTTGAAGGAGTGCCACCCACCCCCAAACTGCCCCCGGGCCTTAGCTTATTCAGAATCAAAAGCTTTTTCTCACCAGACTTTCATTATATCTCATTGACCATCCCTAGCTGCTGGGAATGCCAAAAAAAGTGATGACCAGAAAGGGAGAAAGGTTAGAATGCTGAAGTCAAAGAGTTTTTGATAAGGGATGAAGCTGGGGGATATCCCTGGCATATATATCCTGAAGAAACTGCTGTTCTCTTATGCCTTAAAATAAGTCCCAGATTTGGGCTTTCTAAAAAATTTTTTTTGAATTTGTTTTTTTTGTTGTTAAATCATAGCTGTGTACGTTAACACAATCATGGGGTACAATGTGCTGGTTTTATATACGATTTGAAATATTTTCACCGAACTGGTTAACATAGCCTTCATGGCATTTTCTTAGTTATTGTGTTAAGACATTTATATTCTGCATTTAGTAAGTTTTTATTTGAGTTTTTGAATTTAGGATGCTATAGGGGTATCAGTGTTTTAGTTAACGTGCTTTACTTTCGTATAATTTGAGTCTGGGTTGTAAGTTGTGTCTATTCCAGATAGTATGCATCATGCCTGTTAGGTGTGAATTTACCTGTCCCCTCCTCATTTTCACCTGTTTGAGGAAATCATGAGGAGTGAATATTGTTCTTTGTCAATATTTTAGACTCTTAGGAGGCTTGTAGTTTAAAACATTCTGGAAATCAAGAACACTGTCTTTTTGATACTTAATTTTCTTTTTTTTTTGAGACAGAGCCTCAAGCTGTCACCCTGGATAGAGTGCCGTGGCATCACAGCTCACAGCAACCTCCAACTCCTGGGCTCAAGCGAGTCTCTTGCCTCTGCCTCCCAAGTAGCTGGGACTGAAGGCGCCTGCCACAACGCCCGGCCATTTTTTTTTGGTTGCAGCCGTCATTGTTGTTTGGCGGGCCCAGGCTGGATTCGAACCCGCCAGCTCAGGTGTACGTGGCTGGCGCCTTAGCCCGCTGAGCCACAGGCACCGAGCCGATACTTAATTTTCAACACAGTGGAGACCATTGAGAAAATTTACTGTGAATGGGTAGTGTGTATGAATCTCTGCTAAATTGTATGTGATACAATGAATGACTGTCACTAATGAGAAATTGGTCTCCGCTTTCTATTGCTTCATACCCTAATAATTTGAAATGGCTTGGTAAATGAGGTAGAAGGATAATAAAGTAATGAGTCTATAAATAGAATTCAATGCAATTTGTGAAAGTATAGAAGTCTTTATCTCCTTTTCAAAGATGAACTTTTATCTAAAGCTAGACTTATTCTCCGGAGACCTTCAGATGACGGGAACCCTCAGTAGGACTCAATCTTACTGTTTGCTTTTCTCCGTTTGATTTAGGGGAACTGTGTCAATCTGACAGAAGCCCTGTCACTCTATGAAGAACAGCTCGGGCGCCTGTATTGTCCTGTGGAATTCTCAAAAGAGATCGTTTGTGTCCCTTCATATTTGGAATTGTATCCTTTGACCATGACATTGTGTTTCCAGATCAGAGTACCCTAGTGAATTCTCTGCCAATTTAATATTTTAAAACCCAGTAATAAGTGGAATTAGCTGTAGAATGTATAAAGCCCTGCTTCTCAAACTGGACTGTGCAGTGGAAATCCCCCCTCACCCAGATTTAAAAAATGCTGGTTCCTGAGTCCCACCCACAGAAAATCTGGGACGTGGCTTGCCACAGCACCAATGTTCCAAAGCAGTAGTTCTCAAAGGTGTTCCCAAACTTGCAGCATCATCTGGGAAGAACTAGTTTGACATGCAGATTCTCAGGCCCCAGCCCGACCTGCTGCCCCTTCAGGTGCTGGAAATGGGGCTAGTGACCTATTCCGTCAGCAGTCCAGGGGATTTTTGTGCATTTGAAAGCTCGAGACACCCTAGTTTAAAACATTGCCCTACCCACGGCAGATAAAAATCTGAAAACACTCATTCTACTGTTACATTAAAAGTATCTGACTTTACTATTAGTTTCTACACTTGATGCTATTTGCAGTAGAAATGAAGAACTAAAATAATGCTGGGGACATCACAGCTAATGTTGGGGCTCTCTTTTAGTTTCATTTGGTAAAATTAGCCCAGAGAAATAAGAAAACACGGAAGAAAATAAAAAACGACAGTGTTGTTGCTGGAAATTGATGCTGCTTTTCCTTCTTCTAAAATGTGGACTGTGTAGACTGTAGTGTCTGAGCTCAGGTTCCCACGACAGCAGTTTTTATTGCTGTCAAGGGAGATGCTGCACGTGCTGCCATCTTGCAGCCAGCTCCCACCAGCCTGGGCAGGCTGGGATAGCACAGACAGCCAGCAAGAGGCAAGAAGAAGCCCCTAGGTCTTCCAAGACAGAAGGGGTTATTGTGTTTGCTACACAGCCATGTCCTTCCATTGTGAGCTTTGGGAGCTTTCTTATTGTCAAATCTGTGTTCACATGTTTAGAGATTTGGGAGAATCAGTTGATGACATTTGGGGGAAAGGCTTCTCTCCTCCAGTTCTTCTCTCTCCTTTTCTTCTACCTATTTTTTTCTATCTGTCCTCCCTCTTTCTTCTCCCTCCCCACAATCTTTCCCTCCTTCTTTTCTTCCTTCCTTTGTCATAATAATTCCCTAAAACTTTTATTTTTTGGAGACAGTTTCACTCAGTGCCCTGGGTAGACTGCTGTGGCATCATAGCTCGCAGCAACATCAAACTCTTGGCCTCAAAGTGATCCTCTTGTCTTAGACTCCCAAGTAGCTGGGACTACAGGTACGCTACAACACCCGGCTAGTTTTCCTATTTTTAGTAAATATGGGGTCTCACTTTCGCTCAGGCTGGTCTCAAACTCCTGAGCTAGAGCAATCCACCCACCTTGGCCTCCCAGAGTGTTAGGATTATAATACCATGCCTGGCCTCCCTAAAACTTTCATGAGACCTTGGAGGCAGTAGTATTACCTGCTAGAATATTTGTGTTCCTTCTGCCATGTTCAGTGGTGGGTGTCCCAGGCTGCAAAGTGGCCTTATTTTCATTCCCACAATACTAAGCTGTGACACTTCTCTTTCCTTTTTCTTTTCTTTCTTTTTTTTTCCTTTCTTTCTTTCTTTTTTTTGAGAGACAGAGTTTCACTCTGTTGCCCTGGATAGAGTGCTATGGCATCATAGCTCACAGCAACATCTTGGGCTCAAGCGATCCTCTTGCCTCAGCCTGCTGAGTAGCGGGGACTATAGGTACCTGCCACAATGGCAGTCTAGTTGTCTCTATTTTTAGTAGAAAGAAGTCTCACTCTTGCTTGGACTGTTCTTGAACTCCTGAGCTCAGGGAATTTACCCACCTTGGCCTCCCAAAGTGCTAGGATTACAGTTGTGAGCCACTGCACCCAGCCTGCCATCATGAAGCTTTTCATACATCTTCCAATTTCTTGGCCAGTAAATGAATTTTAATTGATGCCTGTTCTTTGAATTGCCAGCTTTTACTCCTTGACTCCCCGTCCAGGTGGGTATTTTACACTGTTTGGAAGAAAGCTAAACTTTGAAGATGAATATCTCTAATCATGTGTGCTGCAAATAGCCTTCCTGACCTCCATATGCTGTACAAGACATCGAAACGAGTCAGGCAATTGATTGTGAATCCCTTACTCTTTTTTTAATTATTATTTTTAATTTAAAAAATCAAATCAAAAATGTATATTTTGATGAGCTAGGGTGTTATTTTTTTGAAAGTCAGCTGAAGGACAGTTAGCACAGCGAAGACTGCTAAATGCACTGACCCCCTAGAATGTGATTTTTGTTTTTATTTCTGTGTGGCTTTTTTTTTTTTTGGTAGACTTTCAATTTGGATGTTTGGAGGAATGAACATCATTGTTTTGTTCTGGAGGGAAGTTCTTGATGGTGTTTCTTTCCCCCCCAAATTGACTTAGATATTAAAATTTGGTGCTTATAAGAGTTAAAAAAAAAAAAAAAAAAGAATAGCAATGCTTCAATTAAAGTTACAAAAGAGGTAAAAAAAAAAAAAAATTGAAAAGATCAGAAATAACCTGTTTGTTTAGCCATAGTAGACTTATCCAATCAACTATAGTCTACAGTGCCATTGAATACTGTGTGTACATAAATAGAATGCTATGCTGAAACAAATGCTAAGTTAAATATATATCAAAGTTATGTGTATAATATAGCAAAATCTGGGTTAACTTTTTTTCAGTCAGTGTATAGCTGTATATATCGACATCAAATACCTCTGATATGACGCAGACATGGAGCCCTTGACAAAAATGTATAAACATCTAATTTTGAGAAACGGGTGAACTCAAGTTGGGAGACATTTTTCAAAATAATTCACTAGGACTCATTAAAAATACCTGGGCAATAAAAGACAAGGAAAGACTGAGAAATTGTTGCAGACTAAAGACTGAAACATCAGAATTACATTATATCCTATAACAGATAAAAAGGCATCGGGGTCAGAGGATTTGGTGATATTTAACGTTACATCATTTAGTTATTATTCTTGACCTGAAATTAATATTTTGGTTTTATTCGAATGCCCACGTGAGACTATAAGGGGAGAACAGAGTGGGAGCTTGCCATAAAAGACAAACTAAGCTGTTAAGGGCAGTGTAATTTAGGGGTTTATAATATGACTTCTGAGCTTTCAAATTGGAATCCTGGCTCTACTACTTATTAATTATATGACTTGGATAAGTTAACTAAATTCTCTGCTACAAGTTTCTTCATCTATAAGTTAGGGATAATAATGGAAGCTTCTTCATTTGGGTTGTTGTGCCCAGCTTATGATAACTTTACATAAATGTTAACTATTACCATTATCACTCAGAAATTAGTTGTGAAGCAGAGGATAGCAGAAAATACCCCCCCAAAATACCACTTTGGTATATTATTTTGAACTAAAAGCCATTAAAAAGCAAATAAAACCAAAACTCTTGTCCCTCCCCCATTTGCCTAAAAGCAGGACACAAGTTTGTAAAAGTGTCCCCCCGTTCTCTACCAAAAAGGGCAGAAGTTAGTCTCTGTACCACTCTAGACCATCACCAGCCTGGAGTCCCATCAGAGGAATCTTTGTAACAAAGTTTAATAACTAACCAGCTTCCATCTACCTAGTTCCCTCATACATTTACCTTCCCCAATATGCTGCTCTAGAAACTCAAAGTCCTTTTCCTCTAAAAATGTATTGTTCTTTTGTTAAGAAGCTATATAAACCCAAGTTCTAACTACTTTACTCCTCCCTGAGTACTTCTATGGATATATGCCCTGCATATGTTAATAAATGTTTCTGTTTTTCTTGCTAAAAACAATGGCTTTAGTAAGTGTACCATTGTTCTGCTAATGAGTTGTTAGCATGAGAGGAAATGAGATATATATATAAACTGCCTATACTATTTTTGCAACTTTATAGTAAATCTAAAATTATTTTAAAATATTAGAAAGGCATCACACACATTAAACATGCTTTTGTAGTCAAGGAATAAATATTTCTATTGTTGGGCGACGCCTGTCACTCAAAGGAGTAGGGCGCCAGCCCCACATACCGGAGGTGGGGGTTCAAATGCAGCCCCAGCCAAAAACTTCAAAAATAAATAATAATAATAATATTTCCATTGGCATGATGAACTATTAATAGCCTCTGGGAAGTAGATTAAGGACATAGGTGTTTTGGTAATAAAATCTGCATACTCCCTTTTTATTGCATCTTTTTCTTTCTTTTTTTAAAAATCATGTGTATATATCCCTTTTTCAAAAAATTAGTAAATCAGTCATAAAGAAGCAATAATTTAGTCTGTCAACATTATTTTTGTAATATTATTAGCTTGTTAAAAATCAGCTTTAATAACATTTTAAGTCTGGTCATCAATGATTACTCCACTGCTTTTGCAAAACATTCTAGAATAAAAACCCGTAGAAACTATTATTCTATGTATGCATGGATGTGCGAGTTTATGCTCACACACGTGCATATTATCTTAAAAAGTAGAGTTAAAATAATATTTTTAAATAAAAAAAATTGAGACAGAATCTTACTTTGTCCCCCTGAGTAGAGTGCAGTATGTCATAGCTCATAGCAACGTCAAACTCTTAGGCACAAGTGATGCTCTTGCTTCAGCCACCTGAGTAGATGGAACTACAGGCATCTGCACAACACCCAGCTATTTTTAGAGACAGGGTCTCACTCTTGCTCAGGCTGGTCTTGAACTCCTAAGCTCTAGCAATCCATCCAAGTCAGCCTCCCAGAGTGCTAGCATTACAGGAGTGAGCCACCTCACCTGGCCTTAAATAAAATTTTAATATATGAAGAAAAGTGACTGCCGTTATTCCAAGTAATTTTTTTTACCAGAGTCTCATTTTGTTGCCCTTGGTAGAGTGCTATGAAATCACAACTCAGAGCAACTTCAAACTCCTGGGCTCAAGTGATTCACGTGTCTGAACCTCCCAAGTACAACTCCAAACTGTTTTTAGAGATGGGGATTCTCGCTCTTGCTCAGGCTGGTCTCACACTCCTGAATTCAAGCAATTCACCTGCCTTAGCCTCCCAGAGCAACTTGATAATGTGGTGAACTCCACTTATTCAAGCTGAGGTTACTGTAACTGAGCAACTTTCAATGCCAGCATGCCAACCATGGGCCCAAAGCCAAAGGAGGCAGGTGAGAGCGAATCTGCACTGGGGATCTGAAGATTTTGCTTTTGATGTTTCTTCCAAATGCAGAACCAAGTACAGTGTCTTGACATACATGTTCAGAGAATGGGTACAAAAATATAATTTATCAACTTCTCATCATCCAGTTTCAATATAGCCAATCTGTGGATTGAGAGGTATAAGTTGACACAGCAGAGAAAATCTCACAGAAACAATTTCTGTAACTGAAAAGTTTAGTAGGAAGTTATTATAGAAAACAACACCAAGATTTTCATTTCATGGC
Source organism: Perodicticus potto (assembly GCA_963574655.1). Classification (NCBI taxonomy): domain Eukaryota; kingdom Metazoa; phylum Chordata; class Mammalia; order Primates; family Lorisidae; genus Perodicticus; species Perodicticus potto. The sequence continues at coordinate 16,811 of CAUYRH010026125.1, forward strand.
ATACTCTTCCTATACTCATTAAGATTTTCAGGGCTGAATGAGACGAATGAAAACAACAGGAAGCTCTAAGTGTTTCTCTCTTTATTGGCACACATTATGGTTCCATTTGCTGAAAATGTGGCTAATCTACATTGCACAAAGAATCTTCTTTTCAAAAATATATGTTATTGTTACTTTTTCCGATACTAGAAAGATAGTGATGTTTTGTCTCGTGAAGCGTAACTGTTCCCAGTATTATTCTCTTTTTACAATTGATTTTTTAAAAGCAAGTGTTTGAGATATATTTTGTTTTGCACATGAGACAATATCTGAGAGCATTTTTGGATTCCAGGGAACTTGTTGAATGAGGCTAAAGCATTGCTAATAATGAAGGAACAAATGAAGATGAGGAGCAAGGAACAATACTACATTTTATTTGCGCTAGTCTATTACATATTTTCTCCAGCAATCACTTGAGGAACATTCTTTATCATCTTGAGAAATAAAGGCTCACTAGCTCTCCCCATGAGGTAAGAACCTCTGAAGGCCTATTACAAGCTTTTGTAATATGGGTGCTAATAAACCTAGTAAATAACATGGGTTCTATTAAAGTTTTTCCTGTCACAAAGTCATCTGCAAAAATCAATTTTGCCCATGTCCCCCTTTCCCCAGACTTATTTCTTATTATACTCTGGTATGTAGGAGACACGTAATAATTTTCTTGTACTTTTGTGTATGATGTTTATAAGTGACCAGAAATGGATGCTAAAGTGCTTTCATTTTTTAAAAAACTTTTCTGTTCTTTTTTGTTTTTATTAAATCACAGCAGTATACATTGATGCATTTATGGGGTTCAATGTTCTGATTTGATACATAATGTAAAATGCTTTCATTGAACAATTTAACACATCCATCACAATTATACTCTTTTCTTAATAGTTTTGAAATGTACCCTTGCATCATGTACATTAGGTGAGGTCCCACCAAATACCCTCCATCCTCCCGGCCTCCTAAAGCCCCCCTTCTCCTTCCTCCTACTTTCTGGACTATGGTTATGTTTTACCATTAGTATGAATGTGTAGGTGATTAGATATTGATTTGATTGCCCCTCAAATTTCTTCCAATTAATTATCTATTTGAGTCACCATAGGCTATATTTACATGCTTCAGACGAGATAGAGTCTTTGCTGAAGGAGACCCAGCTTCACTTTTAAAAAGTGTACCCTGGGCATGGGTTACCCAACACTAAGTCCTAAAATCCTGCCTGAAGAAATGATCTTCTAGGATATCAAAGCCAGCCATGCTAAGCACCCACTGCACCAAAAGGGAATGACCATCAATCTGTGGCCATTTGGTATGTTCAACTTCTGTTTAAAATTTAATTTCAATTTTCATTCTAGCTTTTTAAATTTCATTTTTATTTTTATTTTTGTTAATGTGAGGGTACAAACAACTAGTTTACAATGCTTGTATTTATTAGATAGAGTCCTTCTTGTAGTTCTTTTCTTCAATTTCTCCAGAAAGAAATCTAAATTTATAAATTCATGAGTCAATGTCAGGGTTTTTTTATTCTTAAGCATCAAAAAGTTTATATATATATATATTTTAACTCAGTCCTGATTGTTCCTATAATATTAAATAGAACTCAGTAACAAAATACCTATTTGAGTTAATGCTAATAAAATTAAAGCAATTTTCATCTCACTCTGGAGTAATCCCTAAGCACATCCTAGACAAACTTGTATAATGAGAAGTATATGAATTTGAAATCCCAAATTCCGCAAGTTTGACTTATAGGATATTAACTTGTAAGTAATTTTTTTTTTAATTTAAGACTATTTCTTGTTCATTTATTGGCCTGCAGAGTTATCATGTGGTAGTAGAATAATAATAATTCTAAGAAAAATAATAATAACAATAACTCCCATGTACTGAGTACCTACAATGTGCCACAAGGTTCTTGGACACCCTGTATAATCAATCCTCAGAGCGACCCTGAGAAGTATTCATATCCCCATTTTATAGAGGATGACATTAAAGTTCAAAGCATTGTGCCCCCAAAAATCTCATGATTTAAACAGTGGGATGAGAATCAAACCCAAATATGGTTAATTCCAAAGTCTACCCTGCTTTAGAACTGAGTTCGCAATCCTTCAGAATTTGAGTTTTAAAAATCTAGCTCACTACCATAGAATTAAATTGTTAGCCAAATGGTACGTCCAAAAGGGGAGTTGGTGGAAGCCGGAAAGCCAGCAGTGTCAACACACTTCTGTGTAAGACGGTATTGAATCTTTCGATCTGCAATGTTTGTGTTGATGAGACAATGGTTTCACAGTCAGTGGCATCGGCACAGGTGACCTTCTCCATATGTGGCCCTATGAATAAGATAAAAAAATGATACGCAGTTTGTTCATTGACACATCTGATAAGAGGCATTGAAAAACCCTTGCTTCCTTAAGAAAGCACATATTAATGAGGTGAATATCAAGAGATAGATTGGCTCTTTATTATCAACTGATAACTTTGTAAAGGCAATTCCCAGTACAAGCTCCTTTGAGTTATCTATTCACAGCAAGATCAAAACGATCAAAGCAACTTGCATCTCTCTCTGAAGCCTTCTGTCATCTAAATGTTTTATTTGTTTTGTTTTGTTGCCAACCTCTCTAGCGGTCTTAACAATAACCACCAACCACCATTCAAGTTCTGGCAAAAAAAAAGGCAGGAAGGATTCCTTCTCTGCCACCCCCCACCTCTACCTCCAGGCCTCCCCTCCCTCAGCCATCCCCTTGGATCTAAGTTTTCCAAAATCCCTAAATTAGGTATTAAGTATATGTTTATTCCATCCTCTAATCTGGGAGATAGAAATATCTGTTTGCAGTCTCATTTTATCCTCTACTGTCCCAAAAGTAAACTTCAAAATGTAGCTAATTTTCTGCCTCCTCTTTCTTCATGTGACCCTAGTTCACATAGGACAGCTTTGGGGGTGGACCCCACAGACAGCTCCAGTTCAAAAAAATTACTACTGCTTTAGGAATACGGAGACTGATTTTTGAATATGCTTTAGACACATCACCAGTATTATTTTTTTTAAGCTGGTTCTATTCAAATAATAAGAGAATGGATTTTTTATTGGTAACAGTAATTCTGACCAGTAGACAGCTTAGAAGATGCCCGATGACAAAAAACACTAATAATCATAAAGAAATCCTCAAAGCTCCAACATCTGAACTGGATAGGTACATTGGAATGGTCTTCTTTCATCTTGAACTGCCTTGAAATGAGTATCAGATACTCATTTCAAAAAATTATAAAACTATGACATTTATTTTGGAAGATGTTCAACATGAAGCTTGAAGGTGAAAGATCTATTTAGTGTGAATTTTTTTTTTTAAGTTTTGAAATGAACAGTCTGATTCTTAAAGCAAAAGCTGTGGGTCGTTTGCTGAACACATTTTAATCCTGCATTTAGTTTTCTTCTTCTTTGGTAAAATACTTCAATTTCACACTCCCTGCTCGTGCCAGGCACTGTGCTGACGGGAGTCTGTCGAGTAAGGAAAATGTGGCCTCTTCCTTTGAGGAGTTTAAAAATTCTTATGCTGGCACCAAAAGGCACTACAAAGTTTAACATAGTGCCTTTTAAGGTGCAAAAAATTATATAACATTTGTGTTTCTATATATTGTCCTATTACTTCCATTTTCCAAACAAAAGAAAACTGAATCACACACAGAAAATAAATGTGCATGCTGAGCAATGTTCTTTTTGCTTGCGATGTTTAAAAGCAGAGTTCTTTAAAGGAAATTTGAATAGAAATTGCTAACACTGAAATTAGTCGTATTATCAGATATTCTGTGTTTCTACCCAAGAAGCGTAAAGCTTCAGGCTTCATAGTGTTTCTCCAAAGTCTTTTTGTTTCCAGAGCTTGAAAATTGACAGCACAAAGACAGCTATTGACTTGGCATCCAGGGGTAGAATAACACATCTGGTCTTAATGCCTCTGTTTTTTCTTCCAATCTTCCTCCCTCTCACTGTTCTTTCTCTTTGTTACTTTCCTGAGGAAATTCATATAGCGAGCTTTGCTTAGTACAACACAAAGAGGAAGATAACACTCTGCTGGCAGGAAAATGGGCAGCAACTCGGTTCTGGTAGAGAGCGTTGGTGGTTATTGATTTTTGAGGTCTGCACAATTTTTTTTATTAAATCATAGCTGTGTACATTAATGCATTTGTGGGTACAATGTGCTGGTTTTATATACAATTTGAAATACTTACACCAAAATGGTGAACATAGCCTTCACCGCACTTTCTTAATTATTGTGTTAAGACATTTATACTCTACACTTAGTAGATTTGACATGTACCCTTATAAAATGCACCATAGGTGTGGTCCCACCGATTACTCTCCCTCCACCTGTCCTCTTTCCTCCCCTCCCCGTCCTCTTTCCCCTTCATCTTGGGCTATAGTTGGGTTATAGCTTTCATATGGAAGTGTGGGGGCGTATACATTGGTTTCATATTAGGACTGAGTACATTGGATATTTTTTCTTCCATTCTTGAGATATTTTGCTAAGAAGAATTATGTTCTAGCTCCATCCATGTAGACATAAAAGAGTTAAAGTCTACATCTTTTTTAAGGCTGCATAATATTCCATGGTGTACATATACCACAATTTATTAATCCATTCATGGGTCAATGGGCACTTGGGCTTCTTCCATGACTTATACACAATTTTTTTGAGCAAATATTCAGATAGCACAGTATGAAAAGCAGTGGGTTTAGAGTCAATTTGTAAATTTAGACAACCCATTTATTATTTCTGGGCCTCAATTTCCACATCTCTAAATTTGTGCACTGAACCAGCAGTTCCCAAAGTTTTCTGAACAATAGAATCACTTTTTAAAAGGATACCTTTTAAAAGTCCTCACTCTCAGGTTGCCTGCCATACCAATTAAATCAGAGTATCTCATGGTGGGAGCCACATCTGTGTTATTTAAAGATCCCCCAGTTGATTCCAATGTGCAACCAAGTTAAGGAACCACTCTAGAAAACTAGTTTACCCAATGTCTTCTAGTTCTAGTATTCTAACTTCACTGGCTTTCTCCAGTTTGCTCATCTCTGTAACAAGGAGCAAACTATTAACAACTTACTTATAACTTTAATTCAATGGTAGTAAAAATCTAGTTTGATGACCATCTTGCATCTGGATATCTGAATCTCTAGTGATAACAGGGACATTTTCCTAAACAATTCCCTCAAACATGTTTTTTGTGCTCTTTGTTTTTTCACCTTCCCCCTGTAGGATATCTGTAAGTCATATAATGACTGGTTCATTTCACATAGTCCTGTATTTCTATGAGTTATTGCTCATTCTTCTTTATTCTTTTTCCCGTATCTTTGAATGGCTGGGTTAGTTCAAAAGCCTTGTCTTCAAGCTAGGAGACTCTTTCTTCTGCTTGGCCTGTTGTTGAAGCTTTGTGCTATATTTTGCAATTTCCTAAATGACCCCTTCATTTCTTTATGGTTTGTTACATCCTTTCTTATGTTTTCTGTTTCTTTAATGAGTTTTTCATCTTTTTCCTTCATGTCCTGAAACATAATTTTTGTTTCTTTGTTCTGGTTTTCAACTTTCTCTGTAGTTCTATTCATCTTGTTGCCATTCATGTTCTAAATTCCATTTCTGACATTTCAACAATTTCTTCTTTGTTGAGGTTCCTTGCTGTCAACCTATTGTGATCCTTTAGCGATACCAAACTACCTTGTTTTTTCATGTTGGTAGAATTCTTTTGCTGGTTTCTTCTCGTCTGAAACTTCTTCTCTCAGCTCAGAGCTGAAGGGTTTGCAGCACACCTGTTCTCCTTTGCTAAGAACTCTCCTACTTCATGAAATGGAGGAGAGGTGCCTACATGTGCTTTTGTGTCTTGCATTGGAGGGTTTCCTAGCAGGAGAGGGGTGGATACACTAAAAGCCTTGAAAAAAGACATTCTCCTGTGTCATGCCATTCCTCAGTGGTTGTCACAGTTCACACTGGTGCTCGGGGATATTCACTCAGATTGAGAGATGGTCCCCACGCTGCTGTTGAAAGCTTGGGCAGGGTGCCAAGCAAGTCCCTCTCCATGGAAGTAGTGATGCAACCTTGGCCAGCACCTGAGAGGGTCACAGGACTTTGGTGAGCATCAGAATGCATTATGGGACTACAGCCAGAGATGAGGCATGCTGCAGGACCTTGGCAGGCACCCGAGAATATCATGAGACTGCAGCCTATATCTAGGTGGGTCACGAGATCTTGGTGCATTCCTGGGCACATCTCAGAACATTGGTGGTGCCTGTGTGGGTCACAGGATGTTGGCAGGCATCTAAGCAGGTCACAGGACCTCTGTAGTGCCTGAGTTCATTGTGATACTGCAGCTGGCAGAAGATCAGGTCATAGTAACTTGACAGGTTTCTGCACAAGGAGCAAGAAATTTGCAGGTGTCTGTGCAGGACCTTGGTGGGCACCTAGACAGATTGCAAATCTTGACCAGTGCCTCAGTGAGTTGTGACTACAGCCAACAGTGGGGTGGCTCCTTGAAGAAGCTGGGCCACCCATGCTGCTGGGACCAAGGAGATGTATGCTGTTCAGCTGTGGAGTGCAGTGGCTGAGGCTCTCCCTCCACCCAGGTCCAGCTATGGCTGCTGCTGTGGTGCCACCCAGGTGACACAGCAGCACAACATAAATGGCAAGATAGCAGTGGCAAATTCTGAGGGCGAGTGGGTGCCTGCTCTGCTCAGATCCACCAGAGGCACAGGTGAGGGTATTGGGCGGGTACATGGCACCCAGTCACAGTGTGTGTGACAGCACCTCCCATCCCTGCTCCCTCTCTAGCCTGGAAGAGGTAATGGAGAAGTGGCTTCTATGAAGCCAACCTCTCTGTAGCCCAAGAATTCAGTGGCTGAGAGTGTAAACTGGCGTTTGCTGCAGGGACCTGGGACCAGAAGTTGGCAGCACCCCCTTCTACCCACTCTTTAGTGCGATGCTGCCACACAGTCTCCAAGCAGCTCCCTGATCAGTCTGGAGGTCTTCTGTGGTTAGGGGAGCCCCCTTTGCAGCCAAGTTTGTAGTGTCCACTAGGAGAGTGTAGAACCCTGAGTATTTCTCCCTTAATCCTTCCCTGTATGTTGATGCTTCCTCCAGGCACCTTCCGATCTTGTCCAGCAGATCACCCTGCCTCTCTCTACCCCACTTTGGGTATCTCAGGAAGCTTCTCTTGTAATTCACAATGCTCTCCCTGAAACAATCCCTGTGTAAGTGAACATCTACTCTCAACCTCTGATCTTCTCCTTGAGAGCAGTGAGTACAGTCTGCTTCTAGTCCACCATCTGGCCCCTATCAAATTCACTATATAAAGAGTTACTGAGACTCAATAACAAAAAGACAAATAACCCAATTTAAAAATGAGCAAAAGACTTGAGGAAATACTTCACAAAAGATCTAAAAGTAATCAGTAAGCCCCTTTCTTAAGAAGTGCTCAAGCTCATTAGTCACCAGGGACATGTAAATTAAAATCACAATGAAATACCCCTCACACTGTTTTATTGGCTAAAATTTAAAAGACTGCCAACACCCAATGTTAGCAAAGATTTAAAGCAACTGGAATTCACATGCATTGCTTGTGGAAATCATTACACTGAGAAACTCTTTGGTAACTGCTTATAAAATTAAACATATAACCACCCTATGACCCAGCAATTCTACTCCTCACTATTTACCTAAGATAAATGAAAACATATGCCCATACACAGAATTATAGGTCTATGTTTATACGCGTCTCATTCATAATAGTCCCAAACTGGAAACAACTCAAATATATATCAACAGATGCAAGAATAAATAAATCTCAATATATTCATATTTAGCAGTATAAAGAAATAAATTACTAATACAAATGAGGGCATGAATAAATCTCAAAAACATACTGAGTGAAAGAAGCCAGATGTAAAAGTATACATACAGTGTGATTGTGTTTATACCATAATAAAAATCAGAAGAATGGTAGCCTGTGTATGTGTGTGCACACATGTGTGTTGGCGGGCAGGAAGGTGTACAATAAATTGAAACTCTTTCGTGTGCTATGACTGTTCTACCTTGATTGAGATTTGAGATGTGGATCACATAAGTATATACATTTATCAAAACATTTGTTAAAACTCATTAGACTTTAAGATCTTATACATCAAAAAAATTTAAAAACCACTTTTTTAAACTATAAAGAGTTATACACGCACTATGAAGTATTTTAATTTTTAAAGTCTTTCAAGCAAAAGATGAATTTGAGATGGTTATAGGGTTGAATTGAGGCTAAACAATCACAGGGCACTGAGTATCCAGTTTTCATCTAGTCATTTAAAAGTGCTTGCATCCAATATAATAAGTTTATTTTGTGACTTAGAAATGAACATGGCACTCTCTAACCCACTTTTAACTAGTGATTTTTCTTAAAGGCCCAGTGCTGAGAATGATTTATACGTAAATACATAGAACCTGGAACCTTGGCAAAATGTTGGCACATTGTCTTTATGTCTCTCAATTGTGGGCAATTTTAGTGAAGTACTTTTGAATGGAACTAGAAAAAACTAACACATGTCATGCTATAAATCACATTCTAGACCAAATTCTGTTAATAACCACACAGCAATATGAAACTATGTTTATGAAGCTAAAAAGGTAAGAACTATGATGCCACAAAATGTCAATTAAGAGATTATGCAGGAACAGGCTTCTTGCCTCCATTGTTAACACAGAACCCCCAGCCCCCTGCTGCATGTCTTCCAGAAGCACCAGGAGGAGCATTTGTGTATATGACAGGTCCCCACATCAGTGTTCCTGCAGAACCACAAGCACAGGTACAGAGGAGAAAACCCCTCTTCACGCGCCATCTTTTAACCACGCCCAGCTTCAGGCACGAAGGGCTGTCCTAGACAAAGTTGTAGACTCACCACAGCAGGCTTGCTCAGCAACGCTGGCCTTTTAGAAGCTTTGCCCATTCTAGGAAATCAGCCTCAAATGGTCATCATACACTGTCCCCAAAATTATTTTGTCAGGGAAGCCCCATCCTAGGTTCAGATTCAGGAATAAGATAGTCTCACATATAACACAAGGAGCCTGTCTCCTGCAAAGCATGGAACTTGGCATTAAGGAACGTGTGCTTACAGATGACAAGCTCATTGAGGGCTTTGCTTACTATTAATCCCATACCCAAAACATGGTAAATAGGTGCTGCGTATGTTTTGTAGACTGTGTGGCTTCATGAATGAATGCTAACCTGACTCTGTTACTGTAAAAGTTAAATAAAGTAATACATATAAAGTGTTAGCAAGGCAACGAACACCTGAGTTGAGTGCCAGCCCCCTTTCCTTTCTCTTTAGAAAGAAGTTTTCTTCCTTTAAGGAACTATTTACTCTTATTAGATAAATAGATCTTATTCATTTTAAACACCACAATTCAACCCCTTTCAAAATGGAAAATAATCTGATCTTATTACAGGTTTCAAAAGACTGATGACACTTTAATGGAACTATGTGATGGGTGATGTGTGTTTTCTCACCCAGCAAGAGACTTTTAGACACTTCTAAATAATTGGGAAATTAAATGCTCTGCAAGCCGGTATTTGATTAGAGTTCCAGAGAGATTTGGAAATTGTGTGTGTGTGTATGTACTCATAGGCAAATGCTCATGTTTATGTATGACAGAGAAACAGAGAGACTTTGCTTAAATCCTGCTATAAGCACTGTCCTACTTTCACACATAAAACATGCTCAAAACATATGGGAAAACTGTAAAATTTCACTAATGGACTTATGTGTTATCAATTCCATTCCTAGAATACTAGGAAGGTATTAGAAAATTTCCAAATGTAATTCAACTTTTATATTTAAAAGTATGAGTTAAAAATATTCAGGCAGTGCCTGTGGCTCGACGGAGTAGGGCGCTGGCCCCATATGCCAGAGGTGGCGGGTTCAAACCCAGCCCCGGCCAAAAACTGCAAAAAAAAAAAAAAAAAAAGAAAGAGGGAGAAATATTCATAAGATCTTTGATTTTTCTTCTTTTCCTTCACAAGTAAACACACAATTAAACTTCTTAAGTCTACAAACTATCCAATCAGGGCTAATGATTTTTAACTTATAGTGATTGATTTTCATGCAGTCTAAAAGAATAGCCCAGCGTAGGAAAGCACAGCTCAGAATAGAATGTGATGGAAACCATTAGAATACAAAGTCAGATGCTTTGTGAGCATTAATAACTTGAAATTTGAAATGTATGCATTTATTGAGTCATAATGTAAAGCGAGCTGCACTATTTAAGTCAAAGTCAAAGAAGTTTGAAGGTCACTCCTCCATGCAATAGCACTGAAGGTCCACTCAGCACCAGAAGTGGGTACAGCCAGATATGGTATAAAAATAGGGGTCTAAGAGTACCAATGTACAGGAGAGCCAAGGGTCCAGAAGCAAACAGGAAATTCTCAGGCAGCCCTACAGACAGGCTTGATGAGTTCACTGAACACACGAGCTTACTGAGATGAGAGAAGAAGGGTGGGTAAACTACCCTCAACTCTCCAGAGGAGAAGCAATAGCCATAATTGTCAGACACATGTCAGACAGAACCCAAATTACCTGGAGTGAGCTATGTAAAATATAAAGCACAAGTCAAGATTTTATTTATTCTGTGACTATATAAATATTGCACTATTTTTTGATAGAAAGGAATCTTTGAGTACTGCAGTCAGTCATCTCATGGAGAAATCTACAACTACCATGTCCTTGTAATCTGTTTCCCTCTCACAAAATTTTAATGGAACCACACCAATGTCATTTAGGGTGACAGCAAGGGTGTGGTTGGGGACTGTGTGTGGTCTTTCCCTTGCAGACAAATTCCTATTCTCTGAAGAGTATGAGGCAGAGACTGGACAAGCAGCTAACAGCCTGTTCCCTGGAGCTGCTGAACTGGAGGTGGCATCCCATCCTCACAATTTGTAAGAGCTGGAGCTACTAGCACCCCAGCCCAAGTCTGCCCCCAAATACCCTCAATCTAGAATGTTCTCTCCCCTTCCACTTGCGGCCTCTTCTCCCCAAGCACACACACTCCAGATGATTCCTTCTGTCCCTCTGCCTTTTTATTCTACTTCTACTTAAGGAGTTTCTCACAAGAAAATAGATTTGGAATCTGCCCTCCTGGTTCAGGGGTCTCAGCACTGGGCAGTATAATGCTATTGCCTTTTCCTTCTTGGCTTTTCTGCCATGAAAGCTGGGTTTCTCTATCCCCATTCAGACCTCAAATCCTGCCTCTGCACCCCAGCTCTGAGACCTCATAACTGTTGCAAACACAGACTTCCTTGCCCGTATCTCTCAATTTCCCCCTGCTGTCGATGGACAGCCTGTCAGACCCTATCACCTCTTATCATCTCTCCAGGGTTAACCTAGTCCTTGGGTTGCTAAAGCCTAGTTACCCAGGACATCCCTGTCTATACCTATTGTCCCATACTAATTCTATTTTAAGAGCACCCTCTTTCACTTAAACAAAAAAAAAAGTGAAAATCATCCCAGTATAAAAGTCACCCTCTCCAGCACGCTGCTGTGCCCACTCAGTCACCCATCGTCCCCTGACCCGCATCTGGTCCATCCCATAGGTCTATAGTTCCAGATTACCCTAGACTCAACATCTCCAGCTCCCAGCATCCTATGAAACTTCCAGAATGGAAAGTTCCCCTGACAGGATGAACCATAAAGATACCTGTGATGGATCTTGGGAGTCTATATAACCCTGTTATAATGTTTCCCTACCTTGGGTGTCAATTGCTACATAACAAATCACCCAAACTTGGCAACCTGAAATAGCGATAATCATTTATTATCCCTCATGGTTCCTGTGGTTCAGGAACCCAGATCAGACAAGTTGGGGATAGCTTGTCTCTGCTGTTCTGTGATATCTACAGCCTTAGCTGAAAGACTAAAAGTTTAGGGCAGAAATAATCTGAAAGTTCATTTGCTTGCATGTTGGAGTTGATGCAGGCTGCCATTTGTTGTCTAAAACACCTACACGCGTTCTTTCCACATGACCAGAGATTCCTCGCACTATGGTGGCAGAGTTCTCAGAGCAAGCAACCTGCGCCAGGTGGAAGCTGCATCCTTTGTAGGACCTAGGCTGGCTTAACCCTCCAATCACAGGCCATGACTTCTACAGTATCATCGATCAAGGAAGTTCCAAGCCACTGCCAAGAATCAGGGGCTGAGAACATTAGACCCCTACCCTTACACCCCCTCTTATAGATCATGTAATATGGGATATTTACAGAAGGTGCCAAAAAATGTATGCACCTTTTAAGAAAGGAAAGAAACTGTATCAAAGTATATACAATTGTATTAAAATATATACAAATATATACAATATATATCAATAACAAAAGATGAACACAAGTCACAGGGAGCATCTCTTGTAATTGCAGAAGTCCAATATTATTTGAGTATTCCAAATTTAATACAGGTTTTTCCCATTCTTAGAATGTGTATACCTTTTTTGGCACCTTCTCTGTGTGTGTGTACATTTTTTTAAATACAACTATCCATCCCTTCCAAATACCCCACCCACTCTGGGCAAAGTGTCACCCTTCTTGTTACCTCCTATCAAACTTTTTCCAGGATGAGTCTTTTGAAACTTCTGTAATCAGGAACAATACTATCACCTTGTACAGTTGTGACACTTGTTGCAGTTTTAAGAATCTTTGCCATTGATCCTCACAACTCTGGCAGGCAGGTAAGGTGAGCCTCCCACTTTACAAGGGAGGAGGGAAGCAAAGACAGGCAAGCCATTTGCTCCGAGTCACAGCTGGGACTCAGTGCAGTCATTCTGGTGTGGAATTGGATTTCTTTCCACTATCAACTAACCTCTGCTAACAGAAAAGCATCCCAGCACTGTGGTCAGAGCCCAGACTTTGGATTAGGCAAGCCTGGCTTTGAATCCTGGTCTTATAGCTTAGCAGCTTTGGAAAAAGAGCTTAACTTCCCTGTGCTTCAATTTTCTAATCCTTGGAATGAAAGCAATAAAACCTACCTGGTGTGTTTAATTCCTGCCATGAAATTAAATGATATTAAGACAGTGCCTAAGAAGTTCATCTTAATAATGATGTGTGATCTAATAGCCCACACAAAGTATTTAGAGCCAGATATCCTTAATAAGACTTTTAAGAAATCTGGACCACAACAGACAGGGGTGCTGTTCTGATGCTAGGTATAGACAGGGAGCCATCCTCAAATCATAGTGCAAGCCAGTCAGTATCTTAGAATCAGATCTTTTCTTATAGCGAGATATTGTTCAGCAGTTTGAAGAAGAAAACTTAACAAAGGGCAGCCAATTTTCCAGCTCTTCTAAGTAGACATTATTGAATGATATACAGGCTAATAATTTAATCTCCATCTCCAAAGATTGAATATAGAGGCTGCTGGGGTTACAGAGGTTTGCTTTACCGCACAGAGCAGGCATTGGTGCCACCAAGATGACATTTCTGTTGGCCAACCTTTGAGGTCTGGGCAGAGTACAAGGTTAACACAATTGGGAGGCTTTCAGCATGTTGCCGTGGGATACCATTTACATGTAACTTGGCAATGTGTCCACTCCTGTCAAGGTGGGAGTCGTTGAATGGCCCTGTATTTTGCTCTCATTGTTTTAATAAAACAGAATGTTCTACTGGCAAAGGCTGCCGGATATTTGTCATTAATGGAGAGACGAGTAAAGTGGCTAAATTAGTCAGCATTTATAGTATCTGATAATTATACCAATGAGGGCAGAGGAGAGTCTTACATTACAGTCCTCAATGTTGCCTCAGAGAAAGAGCCATTTTGTTAGAGCTCAGAAATAGTTTTCCTATTTCTTCTGTCCCATCACTTGGGCCTGGCTATAAGGCCTCTGATTCTGTTTCCAGGGCCAGAAGGACAGCAGATTCGCTCATAAGAAAGCCCAAGGGATACTTAAAATTTATGAGCCAGTCCTCAGCTCCTTACCAGTGTAAAGTTCTCATTCACGTCAGCAGGAAGGCTGCCTACAGGGCAGGGCATCTCAATTGAGTTCTTTCTCTGCTTTGCTGGTCCTGAATCAAACTAGCCCTGTGGCTGCTTTAAGAGTTGATGTCTTGGCATCCGACAGCAAGGAGACAGCTCCATTTCTTCTGGCGCCTGGGACCCACGCTGCAGGGCAGCTCACCCTCCCCCCACTGGGGATTGCTTTTGGAATCCTCAGTGTTTATAAAGGAAGCCCACATTGGCCCGTTGTAACGTGTGACACTCTTCACTCAATAGCAGTGGGAAGTTCAAACGTCTTAAGTGACCCTCCCGGGTAACCAAAACCCCAGATCCCTAATACGGAGTAACCATTTCTGCCATAGTGCTACCTTTGGGTTGAACAGCACTTTGTGTTTTCCAAAGCTCTTTCATAGGCTCAGTCTCCTGTGGTCTGGCAACCCTGTCAGGAAGGCAGGGCAGAGGTAGTGAGTCCCATTTTACAGATGAGAAAACCAAAATTCAGACAGTTCAGTTATGCAGCTAGTTAGTTGCAGGACTGAGACCGAAACTGTCAAACCATTGCCTCTTACTTTACTTTCTCTTTCCACCCTTCTAATTTTCCCCTTTCCTTTTCTCTAATCTCACTCTTTCTCTGCTCTCTCTTTGTTCCCTTTCTTCCTCTTCCTTTCAATCCATTTCCCTCCACTCTTCTCAACTCTTTTGTTCCAACAAAGATCTCAGGCAGGACCATGAACCTTCTAGAATTACAGCACCGGCTTTACCATTCACCTGGTAAACAGGGACTTCAGCAGCTCTCGTAGGAAATCTCTTTGCTTCTCTGTAATGCATTTTCCCTGCTATGAAATACACATGCCATGTGTATCAATATAAGATAATAGAGTTGAAAATGTCCTTAAAATTCAGAATTAAGCAAGGAAATATTAATTATGAATGCCTTGATGCAGCAATTTTTACCTTCTCTTTTTTAAAATTTGGACCTATGATAGATTGGCACCATCTAAGCCACTGCCAAAGCCAGGGCATTCTTCTTACCCCACCTCTTCTACTTGGTAAAACATGCAAACTCAACACTCCAAGGGTCCAGTGAGGAATTGAGTCTATCTGGTATTATACTTAAGGCTATCTCAGCAATTCAAAGCAAAAGTTTTAAATGTTTCATTTTCAGTCCGTCTTAGGCAGATAGAATATAACTAGTCTCATTACCTGCTATACCGCACCTCTACATAACCCCTCTCACCTCTATTTCTATTGATTTGCAGCTGTTGGAAGAAATATTGAATATTGAAATTGCTCTTTGAACAGTCTCTGATCTCCTTTCCTCCCCTCCTGTGACAGTTAACACCTTGAAGACAAGCTTTCATGAGTGCCTGTCACTAGCCCCTAGGCCAGTGGTTCTCAACCTTCCTAATGCCACAATGCATTTTCATTTTTAAAAAGGGGTCACAATCCCCAGTTTGACAACCACTGCTCTAGTCTGTCAGAACATCGGCTTAATATATGAGAATTTAAATGCTTCTGTCCTAATCTTGAGAGGCAAAGAAAGGCACTGCCTCAAAATTGTGTGTCTCAACTCCTAAGAGCATTACTTCTAGTTTGTAAATGAATGTGTGGGTCATTTCAGCCCCTCCATTCTAAGAAATGTTCAGAATCAAGAGAATCCTATGGAAGTTACCCATGATTCCTGAGGGGCAAAACATCCACAGGAGAATGTCACTGCATCATTTCAAGGGGCTGTGTGCATTCGATCCCAGGACTGTGTCACTTCAAAATCTTTTCTAGATTTCCCTGAACTCCTTGTCGTGTATGGTGTTCTAACAATTGACTGAACATATTCTGAGTGGATTCATTCTCCTGATACAAGAAACTCGTGTAATTGGGAGATCCCTGCTTCAGATGGCCAAGAATGTCTAAGTAGGGAAGATCAATCCTGGTCAAGCCGATGTCCATAGGCATGGGCTGTCCCCCTGCATAGAAATGACCTTCGGATGCCCAAATGTGTAATAGCCACATAGTCAGGGGCCTAATTGTGCTGTTCTTGGTTTTATTCCAGCTAACTTAACTGGCCTCAGCTAGCTGGGCTGACCTGAACACTGGACAGCTGCCTATAAAAGTGGCCTTGGGTAGCCTTCACTTCTTGGTCAACTTGGCCTATAGTTCTTTGCTTCAGGGCTTGGAACTTTACAGCAAGGCCAACTGATGGCCTGGCCACCCAGCATGCTACTGGCTCTTCCCATCGGCCATCCAGAAATTTTTCAGGGTACCTTTGGAAGCAAGCAAGGGTGATGGCTTCTGACACCTGGTCCAGAGGTATCTGCTGAGCTTCCCTAGTCTGTTTACCTATTTCTCTAAAGTACCCTTTTAGTGCCAAAGGCTTACCTTGAAAATTAATTAGCAAATGATCTTAAAAAAGAAAATGAGAAGCAGGAACTAGTTAGTTTAGAGAGGAGAGCACTTAATCCACTAAGCAACATGTGATTCTTCTAAAGTCCGTGACAGATTCTTTATCATGTTTAGACCTGCTGCCAGGGTTTTGTTGTTCATTTCAGTAGACACAGGACAGCCAATCAAGTGGCATCTCAGAAAGAGAATGTTGCTAAGAATGTCCATTGCTAAGCAGTGGGCATCATTTGTATCTCCCGGGTTTTCCTTTTCATCACTGGCATAGAAATCACAGTGCCTTCCAAAGAGGCATAGGCTGAGTCAGATTTGTGCTAGGGCAGTGGTTCTCAACCTTCCTAATGCCGTGGCCCTTTAATACAGTTGCTGTGGGTCACAACCCACAGGTTGAGAACCACTGTGCTAGGGCAAAGTGAAACTTGGTTTCTTGGGGAGTGCAGAGTGAAGTTGAGAACCCACCAATCATGGGAGGAAAAAGAAACCAGAGTTTAGTCCCCTTGATGCATACTATTTCAGTGCTGCCTTCCACGGGCCAGAAGTGATGTGGTTAAAAAAAAAAGGGGGTCTCCTCTTCAAAGAGTATAGCTCTGAGAAGCTAAGGACCATGCCCTGAGGGACCCAGGCTTGCTCTACCAAGAGTGTTCCAGATCCAAGAAAAAAACCTCTTGGGAAGTTTCTCTTGGGAGAAATGGAGCATTCAGTCTGCTTCTGTGTCCGCGTTGGGTCTCTAGGTGGTCCTAGGAAGACAAGAATGCAGACACCACAGGTGTTGCCTGTTTCCTCCAGACTTGTCTTCTCTGTTACATCCAGACAGCTTCTCCACTAGCATCTGTGATCATTTCCTTTGCTCCCTTAAGCAACTGGAAAGCAGACCAAACACATGTAGAATTTCTAAGCAAAGCACAGTTTAATTTAAAAAAAGAAAAAACAGCATTGCCATCTTACCTAGCTAACCCTAGCATGTTAGAAATGACCGCAGGATGAAGGCAGACTGCCTAGGATGCTGAGTCAACAATAGGAAAGAGTGTCTCATGCTGAAAGGACAACCAACAGCCCTATTAAATAGTCATACTTTTCTCACCTACCTCTTATAATTATGTCTCTCCAGCTTTAGTAGAATAACTTTCCTCTCCTTGCCTTGTTTATTTGGCCATTCATTTGTTCAGACAAGAGACTTCTATGTAGCACCCATTTATACGCCAATCATTTTCAATTTTGTGTATCATCCAGCCATTCAAAAATTATTATTTATTAATTTATGAGTCTTAGGCCTATCCATAGGTGCTCAAAAATAAATAAACTGTCTGAGGTCCTGGGGGTATGAAAATGTATGAGACAATGCCCATAGCACTAAAACTTTATAGACTGCTTAGCAATTTGCAATGTACTCATTTACCTAGTCATTCATCCATTCACTTATTCCTTTGAAACATAGTTGCTGGAGATGTACTGGGTGCCAGGCACACTATTAGGCACCCAGAGCCACACACATTCATCCTAATCTTCTTCCTCACTTTCTTCTAAATTCATTGCATCACATACGGTGATGCATTGTATCACCACTGCTGCTGCCAAGCCCAGAAACGAAAACAAACCAAACGACTTTTGGGATTTTATGTGTATGTATTTTTGGTTCTTTTAGGGAGAGAGGACAGTAGGCTTCAGATGGATAGATAGGGTTTTGAGTTATTTCACAATATTCCTGCAATAGTCCCTGGTTTCTTTCGGAGTGAGATGTCAGAAGGCAGATCCCCAACTCAAGACAGCACAGAAGGAGGCTCTGAGTGATGACAGCTGTGGGGCAATAGGATAAACCAGCTTGCTAAATGGTAAGAGGTGTGGTTGGAAATTAGGCAATGATCTGCCAAGGACAGCACAGAAAAGACGCCTCCGGGAAACCTCTGACCCCTAATCTAGAGTCTCTTTCTACTTAAGATTTGATTACCAAAACAACCCCTGGCACATACTGTGTCTTCCATAAATATTTGTCATGTCAATGGCTGAATAAACACTAAGCCATTTGTTGGGCCATGAGCTCCTTGAGGGTGAGAACCGGGACCTAATTATCTCATGTAGTCCCAGGGCCTCCATCCCTTCTCCAGGGCTCTAGGGAACTATCTACAGGACTTTAGCTGGAGGCTCCCCCAGTTTTCTTTCTTTGCATTCTAGGTACAAGTGTCTTCTTCGTGTGGGTTAGTCACCTAACAGATTCTCTCTGCAAGGGCAGCATCCTTATAAGGATAAGCATATCCATCATGTATTTGTTAAATTTCAGGCTTTGTTTTCTTGCCTGATGACTAAATTGTTGGTTCACCTCCCCCACCATGAGGCCGTGTGCACTCAGGGAACAAAAATTTGTTTTGCTATCAGTTAAAAATGCAAAATAGCTATATAAAGAAACAAAATCATGCCCTTCCCAAACCAAACACTAGAATTGGCTTCTGACTTAGGTCTGTTTAGGGTTATCTGTGGTCTTTTTCCTTCAGTAGCTGGTAATCAAGAAGAGAATGCGTGAGTGCCACTGGAAACCAAGTGAGAGACCCACAGCGCTGTGGGCCAGACACCACCGCTAGGGAGAGGATGAAGGCAGGGGAAGCCAGAAGCCGACTTCAAGATTCTTGGGCCTCAGGCCAAACCATAATTCAAGCCATTGTACTTTGCCAAGGAAGCTTATCAAAGAAGAAAACTGACTTAACATTTTCTGGCTCTCTGCTTCTTTCTCAGAGTGCTAGTATTGGGAGTGAGAATGGCTTTCTCCATCCTGGGCAGAAACAGTCGAAGTTTGAGAATTTAATTGTTTGATAATATGGAATATGTGGCCTCACACAGCATTCTATATATCATTTCACTTAGCAGAATAGCTCAAGACACAAAGAATTTCAAACTGGAACAAGGGTCTGACCTGCTTGTTTATGACTGTGTCATTCAGGGACAACCTAAGTCTGGCAGAAATAGCAGAGATTTTCTGCCACAGAACTCAACCCGTTAATTTAGATGAAAATATCACCGAGTACTGGTTCTAAATTCCCTCTACTCTGATACACAAAGAAAATTCCAATGCACACTGTACAGACCCTAAGCCATCGAGTCCTGGTCAACATTTCACAGGGCATTTTGAAGGGACAATTGGAACAAGCAATCACCATTCTAGGAAGAGAGCAGGATATTTCTGGCAGCGAGCGGACAGTCCAATGCCTGAGACAGCTACAGAAAATGACTAATTTTGTTTGTGGCCATCACTGAAATAACATCAAGTCACAAAGAAGCTAATATTCTTTCCCAATGTTGACAAAGAGGAGACTGTGTCCAGCCTACCTGTTGGTAAACACTAGGTTTCTACTAGCTTTTATCTATTAACAACCACCCCTGGGGGATAAGGGATCCAGCCCTTCCTCGGGAAGCCCTGCGTGCTGATATGGGAAACTGTCTGCAGCTAAGTCTGGTTCTCTGGTTGCTGGTCTTCTCTGGCCACATGGCCAATCAGTCATTCCAATAGAAAGGCAAGGTGAAATGAATTCAAGGAAGAAAGGCAATTTCCTTTAAAATACTGTGGCAAAGGCTCTTTTTTCCATAGGGCCAAGTCTTGGAATATCCTCAGTGCCAGTCGTGCTCAGAGATGATTCTCAGATTAGTAGTCTACCTGTATCAGCATCGCTTAGGAACTTGTTAGAAAAGCAGATCCCCGGGGCCCCCTGAGAACTTGCGAATCACACACTCCGGGGCTGGGGCCCAGCAGTACATGTTTTCACAAGCCCTCGCGGTGATTCCAATGCATCCTAACATTTGAAAACCACTGTTCTACTCTCCAGTAAGAAATCTGGGACCTGCCATGGTATGAAAGTAAACTCTGTGTGGGTGTCTGTGTGTGAATTCAGTAACTTAATTGTCTTAGTTCTGTGCTGCTATACTGAAATACCATAGACTGGCTAATTTATAATAGACAAAAACTACTCACAGTTCTAAAGGTTACAAAGTACAAGATCAAAGGGCTGCTATCTGGCAACACCATCTTGCAGAAGGCATCTCATGGCTAGAAGGGCAAAAAGAGGGTGAGAGAGAGAAGAGACGGGCCAAACCAACCCTTTTCTGATGAACCTCTTCCCCAGATAATGGCATTGATCCACTCATGAGGACAAAGCCCTCATGGCCTGACCACCTCTCTCAGGTCCCACCTCTTAACACTAGTGCTTTGAGGATTAAGTTTCTGACACATATTTTGGGGGAGACACACATACTCTGTGTGTGTGTGTGTGTATTAGTACTAAAATTATGGATTTAAAAATATAGGTTCTTTTTTTAAATTAGGGTAGTAGTTTTCATTGGAAACTCTGGCTGTTAGACATGGTGGGACTAGGGGTGAACCAGTAATCCAGCAAAGCAGAGAACTTTCTATTGGCTGTTAACCATTGGCTCTCCCATTAAAGATTCTCCAAAAAAGTGCAACACCTGGCCTTCTTTGACATTTAAATGAATCTGATGAACAGAAGATTAAATACTGGATGTCTTCTTAAGAGAAGCTGATTGGAGTGGTGGTAAAGCACGCAAACTTTGGGGTTGGATAGATATAAGTCCACTCACCAGCTGAGTGACATTGGGCAAGGGGCTTAAACTCTCTGGTCCTGTTTCTTCACCAGTAAAATGGGAAGAGTAATGCGTGTAGATGAACTTTGAGCAAGGGTTGTGTGAGGATTAAAGTAGATGAAATACACGCATAACATGCATGTAAATATCACTGTTTACACAGCACTCGTCTGATCCTTACTAGTATTTTACCGGGTTCACCATGGTGAAGGGTGCCTGCATGTCCAGAGAGTCTATCCTGCGGGCTGTAGCTTCCTTGGATCGCTCTGGAATTGTTCTTCAGGAACAGTGCAAGGCAATGAGTGAGAACGTGAGCCGTAGGTTTGTGTGAACTTGGGGGGCGAGGTAAGGGATGAGCAGAAAGGCACAGGCTGTGGGGTAGGGTGGAGGCTGCTTCACATCACTGGCCTCTGAAGCTCTGTGGTGGCCACAGTTTTCCTTTCTCCTCATTGTTATGGCGTCTGGGCAGAGAGGCGCGGCAGAGCCAGACCTCTGAGGCTGTGTGTGGTGAGCCTGCAGGGGCTGGCAGTCGCTGAGGGCGGAAACCACTGTTTGGGAGCTGCTGGCGGTTTAACTGTTTCTGTTGCTCATGGCTGAAGATGAAAAAAAGGCAGGAGGGCCGGAGCAATCCGCAGCATGATTCTGTTTGTGGTGCTGCTCACCAAGAGTTCCAAAGGTCTCTTTGGAACCAGAAGCTTATCAAGCATCTACTGAACAAGCCTTTTAGCTGGTTGCAGGTCAAAACAACAGCCGCTGGGGGTCTTGTTTTGGTTATCGCCTTCAACAGAACCACTGACCTATTGCAGAAGTCACTGGCAACAACCTCATGGGAGATCAGGTTTCCCTAGGCTTCTGAACACCTAAAATTATCTACCCAGAGACCCTTCCTATTGCTGGCATAAGGGTTGTTATACTCTAAAATCCAAAGTAACTGCTGGTCACACTGGCTCTTGCCTGTAATCCTAACACTCTGGGAGGCTGAGGCGGGTGGATTGTCTGAGCTCAGGAGTTCAAGACCAGCCTGATCAAAGCAAGGCCCCATCTGTTCTAACAATGGAAAAACTAGGTGGGGATTGTGGCGGGCACCTGTAGTCCCAGCTACTCAGGGGGCTGAGACAAGAGGATCACTTGAGCCTAGGAGTTTGAGATTGCTGTGAGCAATCACGACACTCAACCCCAGGGCAACTGAGTGAGACTCTGTCTCTAAATAAATAAATAAATAAAATAAAATCCAAAGTAACCATAAGGATGGAAATGTTTCCTTGTACCTCACAGCGTTAGGTGTGCTTCTGTCTCCACGCTAGAGGTACATCTGAGTGCCCTTAGAACTGTGTTTGTAAAGAAATATGACAGCCTTCAATTAATAGGCGGGGAAAAATTGTTCAGAGCTGGTTAACAAATCATGTAAGGCCATACCATGTAAGGCAGCCATCCAAAAAGATATTTACAAATAACTCTAATACCTTGGGGGAAATGGTCCTAATGCAATGCCAAGAGAAAACAAGAACCAAAACCTTATAGAACAATGAGCATCAGAGGGAGGTTCCCTGCACCAGCAGCAGTAGAACCTGGAAACTTGGTAAAAATGCCAATTCTCAGGCCCCACCTTAGACCTGCTGAGACTCCAAGAGCGAGCCCACAATAGTATGTGTTTTAATAGCCAGGTACATTGCCGCATGTTAAATTTCGAAAGTCACTGAACCGATGTAAATGTGTAAGATATTCATATACAGAAGAAAACGCACACTTCTCTCTCTGATAGGAGTAGGGATGCTTTTTCCTTTTCCCTGTTTATCTTTTGTATTGATTAAATATATACTACTTAAAAATGAATATATTTTGCTTTTATATTTAGAGAAAAAAGTGAATAGAATAGTATATATTTTTGCCACATGTGTCTCATGTCCACTTATACCATAGTAACATTTTCTCGAAGATTTAACTACTCCTAAGCCTTCAATGCACTTCAATTTCTTCTTCTACAAGTCAACTTTCCTATACTTTTTTTGATGAAGCTTAGCCTGTTTACTGACTTTCCTACCTTTAAGTCTTGAAGGCCCCTGTTATGCTTTAAAAAAATAACATTTTAGAAACTGTCATAAATCTCTGCTTATTTTGTCATAAATCAGAGAATAGTTGTTTCTTCCTTAAGCACAATATTTCCTTTTGTATATATTTAGGGGTTTTAATCCATCAGTAACAATTTTAGCTTTTGAATATATTTTCATGTACAATTTACATTTTGTTTGAATTGACATTTTTGACTACATCTACTTGGAAGATTTTTTTAGCACCTTGACCCTTCCGATGTCAAGGGTGCATTTACAAAGTAAGCAGATATCACTGTTTTACATTTATACTGAAGGATTGCCTTCCAAAATCAGAAAATCAGGTAAATGTCACAACCACAACTACTCCATCTCAGTAACAGCAGCACAGACTGTTGTTTTTCCAGCCTTGGAACAGATTGCATCTGAGTAGGAGCTAATAATGTGTAGAAGCCGTATTGTGCAAATTGTGCACCTTTAATCTCCAGAATCACTTAGCCCTATGAGATGCTTACCCCCACCCCCACCATAAGAGGCTCTCAGAACCCAAATTAGAAAATAACAGGCTCCTCCTCTCTTATACTCGTTTTTTAGACAACAGCAGGTGAAAGCACCTGAGCTATTTAAATTATTTTGGAGGGTTTGTTTTTGGTTGTTGTGGTTGATGGTACATAATTGCATTTCCCTGAATCAAACATGCCTCTGGTAAGAGCTTTCTGCTTCTCTGAATTACCTTCTAGTGTTCCCTGGACTTTTCTCTTTCAAGCCCCAGAAAGAAGGACTCTGACCTCTCCCCTGGTGTCTGTGTTTGATTCATCCTTGAAAATCCTGGGACCTCACCTACTGTGCATATTGCAAGGGTACATGTCAAATATATTAATAGTAGCGTATAAATGTCTAAACACAAAATTAAGTAAGTGAGGTGAAGGCTATGTTAACCAGTTTGATGTAAACATTCCAAATGGTATATAAAATCAGCACACTGTACCCCATAAATGCAGTAATGTACACATTTATGATCTAATAAAAAAAATAAAAATAAAATAAAATCCTGTGCAAAAGCTGCCTACTACACAAAGCTTTCCTAACGTCAGTAGACTCAGTAGACAACAGTCCCTTGGGGTCTGAAAGTCCCCAGGGTCTTTGTCCTTCTTTATTATATTTATATTTGAATATGCGTTAGCTTCCCCCTCTCCCAGACTCCAAAGTGCTGGAAGGAAGTATCTAAGCATCTTTAACATCAGTCTTAACTTTGAATCCTAGATCTGCATTTTCCAGCCAATCTTAGGTAAATCACTAAATCCCTTTCCAACCCCCTCCTCGTGTGTAAAATGTGGACAGTCCTACCACTGACTACTGAAAGTTAAAGTCAATGTTAAATGAGATGCTGCGTGTTATGGGGCAAGCATGATTATCTTGCACATAGGTAAACCCCAATACCAGCTGCTTTTATTCCTATTCTCCACTGTGATTCAAATAGTATGTGTATGCCCCGTGAGCATTTGTGTATTACATATATGATGAATGAATGCTGTTAGTTAAATCTATACCAGTGGTTCTCAACCTTCCTATTGCCGCGGCCCCTTAATACAGTTCCTGTGGGTCGCGACCCGCAGGTTGAGAACCGCTGATCTATACAGACCCCTTTGAACTCTCACTGCTCCCTTTGGACATTATACATGTCATCTGTCTATAAATTCATGATATAAACCAATGATTTTCTAGAGGCAGGTGTGGAAATGCACACAGGTATACTGTCTTGGGCAAGCTGCCACCAGCTGTCTCCTTTAGATCTCATCAAGCTCTGTGTTTACACCCATGAAATGTGAATTACGATGCTGATAGCTGACTTTGCCTGGCTACAAGGCAAACTGAGGAGGCCCAGGCCTTGAGGGAGAAATCTTATAAACAGGGAATGCTTGAGGTAATTTGAAGAATCACAGCACGTGTTTGCAAATTAGCATATTTCAGTTACAGAGGTTCCAATCACGCAGGGCCCTAGAGGTTGCTCGATGAAGGCACAGGGGCAAAAACAGCTGCTTTTTGGGTTTGTCAAGCATCTCAAGTTATTTCTCAGGAGTTGGGGTTTGGCAAAGCCTGAGACCCACATTGCCAAGTCCTTCTTTCCCCCTTAATTTTTAAGCCCGTGTGTATTTTAAGGGAAATTTAATCCGTATGTTTCTGTTTCCTTTATACTTAACTCATAAAAATGGTTTGTCAGAGCAATTTGATGTCCCAAAAATCTTTGGAGCCTTTATAATGATATTTTTTAACCTTTCCCCCCTCCCTGAGACATAGGAAATTGGGTGTTTTTTGTTTTTTTTTAAGAAAAAGAATCGAACAAAGTCTTGGGTCAGTAGTGATGGGTCAGACACACATGCCCAAGGAGTAATGCGTTTGGAAAAGTATCATCTTCCTCTGCTTTTCTTGTTGGGCCCTGCGGGTGATAAGAAGAGAGTTGCCCACCCAGGCAGATGTCAATAATTGACAATGTGCAGGGGCAGAGTCCTCACATTTGATTGGTTGCCAACCAGGCTGAAAGTCTCGCTCCTGTCTGTCCATACTTGGGTATTGAGAGATCTGTTCCATGTTCTCTAGAATCTGGATCCCTTCACGCAGGTCCAATCGTGCAGTTCAGCATCAGAAATCCATCCTTCAAGGAGGCTAAAGGAATTGTGGCTGCTAATTCCAAAACACAGTAACTGTTTTCTGCTCAAGTTTTCCACATCACCCCTAGAGAAAGAAGACAGGAGTTGGCATGCTTGTCTTAAAGGCCAGAGGCAACGTTCTCATAAAGCTCTGTAGAGATGGCATTCCTCCAAGATCAGTGAATTCACTGTCACTGGAAGGAGTCACATAATGGCCCAGATATCCACAGCACAGGCAGAAATGCCCCATGTGTTGGTGATAACTCTCAGCTGTAAAAGGGGATTCCTTGGGGTTGTGTGGCCCGCATCAGATCCACACTGCTCTCCATGCCACCCCTCTGTCACCAGCTGGAGTTGAACTTCAGTCTGTCTCCTTTCTGGTGGTTTGCTCACTGCCAGATTGGACTGGATCTTTCTGGACACTAAGGGTCACAGAGTCTTAACAGTGTGTGGCATGTCATAGTTTGAGACTGATCAACCATGATGGTTTGGTTTAGTCTGAAATGCTCTACAAACATTCTGCTGGTTTATCCCAATCCATTTTCACTATCTGGCATCAGAACTCTGTAATGCAACAACCCAGACCGAGGCTTTCTCTGGCCAAAAGCCATTGGACATTCATCTCCCAAAATAAAGTTGCAAGTAAAAGATCTAATCAAAATGTGTCTGGGTGGCTCTGCCATCTTTAAATAGGGAGGGTGCAGAAAGAGTGGATTTATTGAGAGATAAAGATATAGAGCTTTAAAGAGCTTCTCTCCTTCTCTAAATCACCTTATAATAGAGAAGGAACAGTGAAAGTCTGGACCTGGATGGCTGATGAAGAATAATAATTGATAAGCACATCTATGGAATATGAACACCAAACCAGGATACTAAGACTGAATGATGTATATCTTAGATATGGCATGAAAATACAAAACAACTTATAGGAAGTAGCCGGTCTTAGAAATTCCATTAGTCCACGGGGCCTGGTGGAGATGAGCTTTTACACAATTGATTCATCATAGGCAGGGAGGATAGTCAGAAATCTGCCACTCTTCACCAGGTTGGCAGTAGACGTCTACAAATGTACTGCATAGAGTAACTGCTTTGAGCTCGGTTCTGGATCATGTATTACCTGACTGAATCCACATGGTAACTTTATATGCTAAGGGTGCTAAGTGTTCCCATTTTATAGAAGAGGAAAACTGGAGCTCCTAAAGGCACCTACGAGGGAGACTGAGTAACTTGTGTGGACTTGCTTAGGTGACAGACGTTCTGGAAGTCAAACACAAGTCTGCTAAACTTTAAAGCCCATACTTCTATCTTTCAAATAAAAATGCATTTGTGTGATTACAAAAGTTATATATATGAAACTTACAGAGTACCGAAAAACCCTCCTAACCCTCCCCCTTCCCTAGATAACCATGTTAATTTCCACAATATATAGGGGGAAAGTTTATATATAGGAAAAGTTTATATATAGGAAAAAAAAGAATAATATATATGCTGGTGTCCAAAATGTGTCCACCAGCATATATATTATTCTTTTTTTTTTCCTATATAGAAACTTCCAAACCTGGAGACACACAAATACATTGTTTAAACACATATGAGAACTGTTCTAGAATTTGCAGGAGATAAAATTCGTCTTGAATATCTTTCTGTGTCAGTACAGATCTACCAAGTCCTTCTTTTTTTGTTTGCTTTTGTTATTTGTTTTTGAGACAGAGTCTTACTCTGTCACCCTAGCTATGTGTCATGGTGTCATCACAGCTCACAGCAACCTCAAATTCCTGGGCTCCAGCGATTGTCCTGCCTCAGCCTCCCGAGTAGCTGGGACTATAAGTGTAAGCCACCACACCTGGCTAATTTTTCTCTTTTTAGTAGAGACGGGGTCTTACTCTTGCTCAGGTTGGTCTTGAACTCCTGACCAAGTCCTTTTAAATAGCTGCATGGTGTTTTATTGTAAGGATTGTCATGGTTCATTTAAATACATTGACTAGTTTGATAGATTCCAACTTTTGATGACCAGAAGCATGCCTGCAATGAAACACCCACTGTTTGTTCATAGGTGATTGCATTCTCACCACTGAATAAGTAGAGGATAATTTCCTAGCAATAGATTTGTTAGGCAAGATGACATGCCACCCATCCTCTGTCCACTACACAGAGCCACTTCCTTTCACTTCCACCAAGGGGTGTTATTGATTTCTTAGCAAGTTGGACACCAAATTTTCAGATAAGTAATTTCATATTCCTTTTGGGCTTCAACGCTGGGGAATCTGAGAGCCATGGTTCCTTTGGACTTGAGGTGTAATTACCACAGTCCAATTCTGAGGCAGTATACTTAGCAGGGTTCTGGAAATATCCTCTTATTTAATGTTATATTCAGTAAATACTTATTGATTTGTGTGTGCGTGCCAAGCACTGCACCAGACCCTGATTAAACAGTGGCAAATCAGCATACCTCCCTGCCAAAGGACTAAATGGTTTGTATAAAATCTATCTGCTGCTCAGAGCCACACTGTGGCCAACTAAGGTGACATAGCCCGGTGTCCCCAGAACCTCTCCATAATGCTCACTTTAGTTATAATGCCAAGGAACCACTAGTGGGAGGTATACTGAACTAAGAAAATGCCATAAAAGCTATGTTAACCAGTTCGGTGAAAATATTTCAAATTGTATATAAAACCAGCGCATTGTACCCCATGATTGCATTCATGTACACAGCTATGATTTAATAAAAAAAAATTTTTTTAAACCAATCAACTTTTTACTTAAACTTTTTTATTTTGAGATAACTGTAGCACATACACATGCTGTGTAAGAAATAATACAAGGAGATTCCAAGTATTCTTCACAGAGATTCCTCCAATGGTAACATCTGACATCTACTGAAAACAATACCACAACCTGGACATTGATACTGATACAGTCAAGAGACAGAGCATTGCCATCAAGACAAAGATTCCCCAATTTGCCTTTTATAACCAAACCCATTCCCTCTTCTTACCCCCTGACAACTTGTTCTCCATTCCCATGTCTTTGCATTTCTTTTTTTTTTTTTGAGACAGAGCCTCAAGCTATCACCCTGGATAGAGCGCCGTGGCATCACAGCTCACAGCAACCTCCAATTCCTGGGCTCAAGCAAGTCTCTTGCCTCCGCCTCCCAAGTAGCTGGG
>CAUYRH010026126.1:0-18709 GCA_963574655.1 Perodicticus potto
AGTAATATTATCTAGTGTTCATGGTATAGTAGGGTGATTATACTTAATAATTTGTTGAACGTTTCAAAATACCTAGAGGAGCATAATTAGAATGTTCCCAACATAAAGAAGGGGTGAAGTTTGAGGGCAATGGATGTCCCATTTGCCCTACTTTGATTATTACATATTGTTTACATGTAACAAAATATCGCATGTTAACCAGAAATACGTATACATGTTTCAATAAGAAAATTCTTTATATATAGCATAATTAAATATTTTCTTTAAACCAAATATAAAGGAATAACTAATGTATTTGCAGAAGAAGTCGTTCTTATCTGCCACAGTGGCTCATTCCTGTAATCCTAGCACTCTGGGAGGCCAAGGAGGGTGGATTGCCTGAGCTCACAGGTTCAAGACCAGACTGAGCCAGAACAAGACCTCGTCTCTAAAAATAGCCAGGCATTGGAGTGAGTGCTTATAATCCCAGCTACTTGGGAGGCTGAGGCAAGAGAATCACTTGAGCCTGAGAGATTGAGGTTGCTGTGAGCTATGATGCCCTGGCACTCTACTGAGGGTGACAAAGTGAGACTCTGTATACACACACACACACACACACACACAAATACTTTTTATCTACCATACAATAAATAAGTTATTAGAACTAAACATGTTTACCAAGGCTGAAGAATGCAAGTTAATTATACAAAAGTCAACTGTATTTCTGTATGACAACAATGAACAATAAAATTAATTTCATTTGTAATAGTATTAAGATTAAGATATAAAAGAATAGATTGAGCAACTAGACCCTAGTAAAACTATAAAATATCATTGAAAGTAAAATAACTGGAAATATTTCATGATCATATATTGGAACATTTATTGTTAAGACTGCAGTACTCAATAAGCTGATCTTCAGGTTAAACGTAATTACTTTCAAAATCCCAGCTGGCTTTCTTTGTGGGGAGGAACAGAAATTGACAAATAAGTCTTGAAATATGTGGAAATGCAGAGGATCCAGAATAGTCAAAACTATATACAGAAAGCAAAAATTGGAAGACTTGTGACTTTTCAACTTCAAAACTTATGTAAAACTTTGCTCCAAGCTTCAAAACTTATATAGAACTTTGCTCCAAGATACTAAATAGTCAAAACAGAACACGATTGTAAGAGGGACTTTACCTGACAAGTGCAATCAGCGTAACCTGGTTTCTTGTACCCTCAATGAATCCCCAACAATAATAAAAAAAAAAAACTATATAGAGAAAGCAAAAACTGGAAGACTTACGACTTTTCAACTTCAAAACTTTTATAGAACTTTGCTCCATAAATAAAGATACCTCATGTTCATGGATTGGAAGACTTAATATTATTAAAATGCTAATACTATACCAAGTTGTCTACTGATTGAACATAATTCTTTCAAAATCTCAACAGCACTTTATTCTAAAGATGGAAAAATTCATCCTAAAATTTATATGGGGTCCCAGGGGATCCCAAATCAACAATTTTGATAAACAACAAAGTTGGAGCCTTCATACTTCCTTATTTCAAACAAGTTTCAAAGCTACAGAACCAAAGTAGTATGGTGTTGACATAAAGACAGACGAATGTACAAATGGGATAGTATAGAGAGCTCAAAAATAAATCCTCAAATGATCTTCAAGAAGGTGCTAAGACCACTCAGTGGGGGAAGGACAGATTCTCCAACAAATGGTATTGGGAAAACTGAATAGGCAAAAGAAGTTGGACCCTTATATAGTATATACAAATCATCTCAAAATTGATTAAAGACATACAACTATAAAATTCTTAGGAAAAAGGGCAAAGCTTTGTGATATTACACTTGGCAATGATGTTGGCTATCTCAAAAGCACAGGTAACAAAAGTAAAAATGAGACAACGTCAAAGTTAAAAACTTTGTGCCTCAAAACATAAAAGAGTGAAAAGGCAACCTACAGACTGGGAAAAGATATTTGCAAATCTTGTGTCTGTAAGGAGTTAATATCCAATCTATATAAGGAACTTCTACATCTCCACATCTAAAAATCAAATGTCTCAAAAAAGGGACAAAGTACTTGAGTAGACATTTATCTGAAGATGCTATACCAATGTCCCTGACCATGTAAAAATATGCTCAGCATTCTATAAGCACAGAAATGCAAATAAAAACTGCAATCAAATAGAACCTCATACCCATTAGGATGGTTTTTATCAAGAAAATAGGGGGAAAAAGCATTGGCAAGGACGTGGACAAATTGGAAACACTGCACTGTTGGAGAGATTTTAAAATGGTGCAACTACTATGGAAAATAGTATGGAAGGTCCAAAAAAATTAAAAGTAGATCTACCGTATGACTCAGTAATCCTATTTCTAGGTATGTAGCAAAAAGTTGAAGAGATCATTTGCCAAACTATGTTGATAGTAGCTCTTTTCACAATAGCTAAGAAGTAGAAACAGACCAAATGTTTATCTATAGATTTATAGATAAACAAAATGTTCCTTATACATACAAGGAAATATCATTTCACCTTAAAAAGGACGGAAATCCTGTGATATGCTACAACATGGATGGACCTTGAGAACATGATGCCAAGTTAAACGTAGTCACAAAAAGAAAAACAATACACGGTTCCATTTATTTGAGGTAAGGAATGTTCATACAAACAGAAAGTAGAATAATGATTCCATGCATCTAGGGTGAGGGGCAGGTTATTGTTTAATGGGTATAGTGTTTGAATTGAGATGAAAAGATTTCAGAGACCTGTTTCAGAACAATGTGAATATACTCACATGCCAACACGACTGGACTGTGTGCTTAAAATTGTTAAGATGATAAACTCGCTAAAAAGCTACAGTAATCAAAGAGTGTGTTTTCCACCCACGGTAGAAAGCTTCTCATCGGGATCGATGCGATAGAATCAAGTGTCTAAAAATAAACCCTTACATTTATGGTCAGTTGATTTTCAAAAAGGGTTCTAAGACAGTTTGGTGGAAAAAATAAATGGTACTATAACAATTGAGTATCCAAATGTAAAAGAATGAAGTTGAATTACTACTTCCTACCATGTTCAAAAATGAATTCAATATGGATTAAATGTCTAAATGTAAGAACACTGCAAAACTCATAGAAAATATAGGGGTAAATATTGGGGTAAGTAATCATTTCGTAGATATGATACAAAATGCACAAGTAATAAGAGAAAATAAGTTGAATTTCATCTAATTAAAATCTTTTGTGCTTCAAAGGACACCATCCATAAAGGGAAAGAAAAAATAAAGTGAAAAGAAACGCACAGCTTGGGAGAAAATATTTACAAAGTGCATATCTGATAAGGAACTGAGGTCTAGAATATAAAAAGAACTACAAGTCAAAAGTAAAGATACAAATATTCCAACAAGAAAAGGGAATAGGCGTTAAGTGGGCATTCCTCCGAAGAAGAAATACAAATGGCTAATAAGCCCATGAAAAGATGCTGAGAATCATTAATTGTTAGAAAATCAAAACTATAGATAAAATGGCTAAAATAAAAATCATGAATATTCAGTGTTTATGAGGTTGTAGAGAAATTAGAACCTTACAGTGCTAGTGGGAATGTCAGATGGTGTAGCCACTAGGATTCTGGCAGGTTCACAAAAGAATAAACATACTTATCATAGGACCCAATAATCCCATTCCTACCTGTATACCTAGGAGGAACGAAAACGTGTTCACACCAAAACTAGCACAGGTATATTTATAGCAGCATTCATAGTAGCCAAAAAGTGGGAAAAGTCTGTGTCCGTCAGTTTATGAATGGATAAATAAAATTTAGTATAGCCATACAATGGAATGTTATTTAGTGATAAAAGGAAATTAAATATTGATTCATGCAATAATATAGACGAATCTTGAACACATTATGTTAAGTGAGACATCTATAAAGGCCATGTTTTATTACGCCATTTATACGAACTGTCCTGAGTAGACAAATTCATATAAATAAAATATAAAATAGCAGTTGCCAGGTAATCCCTAATGAGGATAGTAGGAGAGATTTAGGAATGTGACCGCTATTAGGTTTGGGATTTCTTTTGAGGAAGGCAAACAAAAATATTCTGAATTTAATTAATGGTGATGGCCACACAATTTTATCAATGTACTATAAGTCACTGAAGTATCTACTTCCGTCAATGTTATATGTATTATATTTTAATAAAGTTGATATTTTAAAAACATAATGAGTTGACACTTTTCTATTATGTACAAATACAAGCACACTCATTTTTAAGAGATTTCACTTTTCTCTTTAGTCTGCTTTTGCATTTATGTTGATTAATAACACATACTTTACTTAAAAACACATTATATTACATGAGTTTTCCAGGTCACATATCAAAAATATTTTTGGTGATTTTCTAATAATTAAATTAGGTCTTCCTTTAATATTATTAAAAGCAGAGAATTGGAAACTACCTGACTTGGAAAAGAATTTATTCCCTAGTCATTATTTGTTCATCTTCTGAAATCCTTGGATCATATCCAGGAAGGCCTTTCTAATTCATTTCATAATGAGTATTGATTACACTTGTTACTTTTTACCTTGAAGCACCTTGTGTGACCTGATACACTTGAAAAGGATTAGAAAAATTACGTGATTATCTTTTTCAACGTGCTACTGCAATGTTTTTCATAAAAGTTTCAGTGCTTTAAATAAATTTCTATTAAAACTTTGAAACTTCACATGTAATTAATTTATGTGGAATATTGATCAAATATGTTAGTTGGCAAAGCCAGTTCTCATGGTCAAACCATTTCTCTGGTCTTCTATATAAACTGTGTGCCCTCTTTGCTGATGAAGAGGCAAAAAAAGTTTTTGCACTTTGACTATAAATATTTATATAGCTTGGGTAGGATAGACTGTTTGTTTCATTTTGTAAAACAGAAGGGCACTATAAAAGGGGAGATGAGACGTGATTAATCCTAAGACCCATACATAAAGCTACGTTCTCAAGCAGATCTAGGCTTTCAAACTTGACATTCTGTACATATATTTCCTTAAATCTACCCATAGCCCTTAAGTCTTTATCTCCAGGAGCTTTAAAAGCTTTCTCATTTTAATATTGTTATTCTGCATACTCTTGATCTTTTATGAATGAATAAAATGACCTTGAACAGCAGTTGTTTGTAAGAATGTTGTGTACAGGTATGTTAATATGCTGTATACTCTGTATTCACTTGGACCACATTGTGCCAGAGTTGTCTGCCGACTTGTCTGTGTTCTCCATGCCTGTCCTACCCTCATGGCAGGTTTATCTTGGTGTCCATACCGAATCTCAGAATCCTTCACACGTGGTAGCTTTTACTAGTTGATCGGAGCTGGAATAGGAGATGAAGATAGAAATTTTACTAGTTTTCGTAGCATTTATGTCTTTTTTTTTTGGTAGTTTAGATTTTCTGATTACCTTTTGTTCATGAATATGATTCCTTTCGCTAAACTTTATTATCCTTAAACCAGCTTGGAAGCATATGCTAGGAGACAAATTTCTTTGTGGCTCTTTCCCTTTTCTGTACACTTTGTGAACAGAGGCTTTGGTTGCCTGCGTTCTTGTCTGTTCAAGGTTATTTCTATATATAGTGAGCAGCTTTGGAAGATACAGGAACTTTGGAGTGGCGGTCAGGTTTGTTTATCGCCTTGGAAGATAAAGCTGGTGTCGCCCTCTGGAGCAAAGGGTTCCTATTAGCAGGATTTCAGTCCCTGGAGCTCAGGGTTTCTCCCCTGTAATACCACCCATGCATGTGCAAGTGGCATCTGGCCCTATTCAAGTTGCTGTGTGGGAATTGGGGCTCGGGGAACTAGAGCAAGATAATGCTGATATTCTGGCTGCTGCTGTTATTTTGAGTAATGAATACCTGTGCCTCTCACCCAGGAGTCTTATTTCCTCTGCCATCATCTATCAGATTGTGACAGGCTAACTCGTTAGCTTGAAAGTAGAGTAAATCTCAGATCTGTCACTTATCTTGACAGCGTGTAGGAAATACACATAAACACATAAACAACTCTCTGAATTCGACTCAGAAATGTCAGTTTTTAATTCATTTTTTTGTTACAAACTGCATAATGCATTATTTACATAAATGTAACATAAATTTTTCATGTTTTCCCTATGTTAAAAGAAATGCTTGACATAATTTTGCTATTTATATTTAATGAGAATTTTAAAAGCATAATATGCCATCTGCTTTTTACGCATTAAAATTGTATCATATATATGTACATATGTTCATATATGTGCATCGAGTCGTGTTTGCAGAAACAGATTCTCACTCTGCTTAATTATATATTTAAGAATTATCTTAATTTCGTGTATGTCATTATGATGTACTATTTGCTCCTGTTCTGTTCCAGAACATTGGAAAGAAGATGACCTGCCAAGAGTTCATTGCAAATCTCCAAGGAGTAAATGGGGGTGTGGCTTTCTCCAAGGATCTGCTAAAAGTAAGTCTTGAATTACTGGTTTTTAATGCAAGCATATGTTGATATTCACTGCTTACATCTTAAATCCAAAATAGGCTAAGGATCACTTAAGTGTGTTTTGCTTTTTGCTTTTGGTCTTGGTGATGTTTCTGTTGAGCCTTGTCCCTTGATGTCATACTGCAAAGTACCCTTAAATTAATTATTTCTAAGAGTCTACAGTAACACCAAGATAATAAACATTTGGAATGGTTAGTGATACAAATAGTCAGTGGGCAGTTTGTTGTTTGACTTACTTCTAAATAGACTATCAGAACTGGAGAAAAGTCACAAAGGTATATCCACCATGGAAGCAAGAAAGCATTTGCAGATTACAATGGAAACAGTTCTGACTGTGTTGAGTCTGTAGTCACAGAGCCGCTCAGGTTGTCTCTGTGAGTAGATTAAATTAAATTCTGGGTAATTGCAGAATACCTGAATTAGTTGCATTGAGTTTTGTTGTTGGTAATAATCAGCATGTTTTTCCCCATGTTCAGATTGTGGCTGAAGGAGTCAACAAAATCAGCTTTGAAATTCATAGATTTTATAGCACTATAAATGAGATGTGCATTTGATCAAATACAAAATAACGATAATGACTAGGAATATTTTTATAGTTGTAAGGTAGGGTGTGTACTTTGAGAACGTGATTTTTACGGGTTTCAATTAGAATTAGATTCTTACCTTCTTTTTAAAACTTGGTATACATATCATTTTCTTTTGGAATCAGTTTCTTTGAGTGAATTTGCTAAAAATGTGACACTTTTGGATCATGCTGTATGGAAATGTACCAATTGAAAGATAAGTTCTTTATTATGTTTCATTTAACTTTTAAACTGTATAGAGTTCTGCCAGATTTGGAAAGACGTGTACACTGTGGAAAATGAAAGAAGGCATTAAGATATATTATTATCACATCCTTAGTCTTACTGACTTTATTTGCAGCTCATTAAAAAAAATTATGAAAAAAGCAAAAAGCAGGCTTCAATTTACTATGTAAAGGAGGCATATTTTTAGGTTGTTTCCTTGTAGAGCAAATGCTGCCATTTCTGAAGCTATAATTCCAAATGAGAATGGAAGATAAAAAGGTGCAGGATTATGGCTTGATAAATATGTGATGTATATTCCATTGATGCTGTGCAGCGTTAACAAGTCTTTTTTCAGGCGGTATTTGAGCAGAAAGTCATGGTGTCTCTCCAAGAGAGGATTTGTGAGGCTTTTATCACTTATGTCAGAAAGGAAAATGGAAGGGAGAGTTTTCATAGCGAAGCTCTTCAATTTCAATGGTAGGCTTACCATCACCTGCGTGACTGTGGGTAAAGTAGATCACGTTTGAGGGATCACGTTTGTCTCAAGGCAAGTGTAGCTAATGTGCAGTCCGGGCTGCCATTCACCTTGGGGTAAACACATGTTCTTTGACTTACTCTGCTGAGAATTCGCCTGATGATTTGTTGTAGTTGTACAGTAGAGATCATGTTCATTATCCTTGGGGGGAAATATGTGTTATTTTTTATTTACTGTGGGCAGATGACAGTGAAACAACACTGAACATGACAGTGGTATTTAGCATGGAAATTGTTCGGTAAAATATTGATTCTCTTCCTTAACAAACCCCAGCTACTCAGGCACTCAAGAGGAGAGTTTGTCCATTTCAATAGGATGGTTTTTGTTTTTGTGAATTTCAACAAGAAAAGGCTTTCTTTAAATTAAACCATCTTTGTTTCATTTCACTGTTTTGGGTGCTTCTCCTTCTCCCTTTTCTCCCCTCTTCCTCTTTTCCTTTCTCCCTGTGTTTCTTTATTTCTTTTTGCTCTTTCCTCTTTGCCTTTTTTTTTTTTCTTTTTGTCTCTTTCTGTTTCTCGTAGGATAGCTGTCTCTGGATTCCTTGCTGAAACAAAATATTGGGGAAATATATGTCCCACCGATGTTAGTACTTACATACAAATACAAAAGGTTTGGTATCATCTTACAGGTTTCTGGGTAACCCCTTCCTCTCTCTCTCCACCTACAAAAATTACTTTATTTTATGAGATAGAAGGAAAGATTATTACCTTTATTAGGTTTCTTCATTCAGATATAAACTGCTGAGATTCAATATCAAAAAATGCTTAAAGTTACCCTGAACTGAGGCTTTCATTGTTGCATATTGACCGTATTACTTTTAGATTAATCTGGATCAAAAGTAACTTTCAGATTTATATATGTTCAGATTTTTTTGGCTCAGAAATAATTTTGGACTTATTTCTCTTGATCGGTATGGTTGTGTAGTTGGGAGCATTTATTAAAGGTTCGCCATGTGTTCAGGAGGTGTTGTGGGACTTGGAGAAGATGCTCAGACAAGCTACCAACAGACATGGAGGGTTCTTCCTCCCTTGAAATTGACAGTCGCTCCATGTTACATTAAAAGAATAAAGTAAATCCTGCTTTTTCTCAGTAGAGCTGGTTAAGCAAAAATAGACCTTAACATATTTAAATGTATGAGAAATGAGAAACTTGCTTCAGGCCTTTATTTCAAAGAATTTAGTTAATATTTTGCCTCTGTTTTGCCTTGGCTGAGCGTCTCAGTAGTGTTGAACCTTTATTTTTCCTCCCCTGCATATTGGAAGAATTGTCTTGGGCCACATATTAAATCCATATGAATACTAATGAAAGCCAGTTAGCAAAGAAAAGGTCCGTGCATGCTTTTCATGATATCCGACATCACAGATAAGCAAAAAGTGTCCTCACAAAATCAGCATGTGGCCTGTGGGCTGTAGGTTAAACACCCCTGGCTTAGGCTATATTGAAATGATAGAGGACACATTGAACTCTTTTCTACAGTTTGTAGTTCCACCACAATTTCTATTCCTTACTCCTATAACCTCGATAGGTATTTTAATACTTTGGCAAATAAGAATTTGTTTTCTCACAAGTTGCTTAGATATAAGGTAGAGATAGCTAGAATACAAAGTGAAGTAAGTTTGATACCAAAAGACAATGATAGACTATTGTGGGGGTTCTTCCAAGTAGAAGGCCGGAGAAGGTGACAGTTGAGAGGGGGTTTTGAAATAGAAGATTCATTTTTTATTTAAGTTATTTCCTTCCATCTCTTATCCATCTTCTACCCATAAATAAACATTCTTAATACATAAGCCTCCTTACTGTGTCACCAAATCAGGGTAATAATCACTTAAAATATCCCAGACTATCTGGTATGTTTCACATACATACAAATAAAGACAAAGTTTGGTATCATCTTAAAAGTTTCCGAATTAACCCTGTTCTCATGTCTTTACAAGGTCCACCCATTCCTACTACTGGATATAGCTTGTCTTCAAGCATCATCAGAGATTGTGTAGAAAAGGAGAAAGGAGAGGTTCCGTTCTGGCTCCTGATAGATCTAGTTAAACATCCCTAGCATTCTCTGATAAGTATTAAAGGTACTAAGGACATGAATAGAGAGGTGAGAATGTGGAGTCTCAATTGCAGGATGAACTTTTTGAGAGATGATGACTGAGATGTGGACTGGGGAGCTATGCTGGCTGGGTTACAATACCAGCTCCTCACTCTACACTGTTAGGGGACTGTGGGCACATTCATTTAAATGTTGTCTCTGTCTCTTCATCAATAAAATGGGAGATTTTATTAGTACCCATCTTTCCTGGTTGTTTTAATAATTGCCTGTATGTATTGGCAATGGGAGATTTTATTAGTACCCATCTTTCCTGGTTGTTTTAATAATTGCCTGAGTTTTTGCATGTATATAAAGAGCTTAGAGTCCTACCATGTAGTGGATGTTACGTATGTGTTAGCTGCTCTTCATGGAGGCCAAAGTAGGCCGGAATGGGACCGCCTCCCTTCCTGCAGGTGTTTGGGCTGAAGGTGTTTTAGGACCAAGTGGGATTAGTGCCACCTCTCACGCCATCTCTTTTTAGCTTATTGCTTGCTAAGGACACATATCCTCTGCTCTTGGAAAAGAACCATCTATGACTTTGACCTGAAAATGAACCTTGATCAACCCTATATTTTCGTTGCGCTGGGCCTATTCCTCTTCCCATGTTTCACCTTTTATGTTTGATTTGGGTCTTTAGCAACTTCCTTCACTGATACTATAAGAGTGGAGGTACTCAGGTGGGGCAGGTCTTGTACTGGTCCTGGAATCTTAAAGAACCTTAGAGGAAGCAAACCAGTTCTTATCCTCTTGAGATCCCAAGATAATCCTGGGATATTAATGGAGATATGAATTACTTGAAATGACTAAAACATCCCTGGGGAAAGGAAAGGCTGCTAGATGGATGGAGCCTTTCCAACTGGAGTTGGAGAGGCCTAGGTCTGAAGTGTCAGGACCAGGAGTGTTGTTAGTGTTTCACATTTGTCTCAGGGCAGTTTTTGTAGATTCTTAACTATGTTGGCCTGAGGACCTTTTCTAATCAGTCTCATCAAGGCTGATATCCACTAGCGAAGTATTGGCTTATTATCAAGTATCTGTTTCTGAAGCTCTTACAGAATAATCCTTGAAAATTCACAATAGTCCAGATACAAATTCGACCTAAATGTCCATCAGCTGATGAGTGGACAAGAGAAAGTGTGGATATATAGGCACAATGGAATACTATCCAGCCTTAAGAAGGAAATTCTGTCATTTGCAAAAACATTGATGAACCTGGAGAACATTATGCTAAATGAAATAAGCTAGGCAAAGAAAGACAAATATTTGCAATGTCTCAGTTAGGTGTGGAATCTGAAAAAGTGCAAGTCATAGAATCAAAGAGTAGAGTGGTGGTTACCAGGAGTTAGGGGTAGAGAAGGGGGGATGTTGACAAAGGGTACAGAGTTTTAGTTAGACAGCATGAATATATCCTGGCAATCTATTCCAAATGAATATATCCTGGCAATCTATTCCAAATCTTGGCAACTACAGTTAATAATACTGTATACTTGAATATTGCCTGGAGATTAGATTTTAAATGTTCTCATGACAAAATAATAAGTATGTGCGGTGATGGATGTGTTAATTAGCTTTAATCATTCCACAGTGCCCATATAATCAAAACGGTTATTGCATACCATAAAAATACATAATTTTTATTTGTCAATTTAAAAATAAAATAAAAAATAATTTTCTTGACAGTCCTTTGTCTCATGCTCAAAATATAGCACGCTGTTCCCTGGCCTTTCTGTTTCCTAATTTGTATTTCTTTTTCCTTTCATAGGAAACTTCTATTCTTGGTTTTAACAGAAAAGCTGCAGTTTTATCTTGAGTCCACTTTTCCATTTCTGACTCTGGTGGTTGATAATTCACCTTTGCTCATTACAGAGACGGACACAGGAACTGTGTGATGGCTGCCAAATATTTACATATTTAGAGATGAAGTGTCCATTTAAAAATATTTTTACAAGAAAAAGAGAAAAAACAATGGAAAAGGAAAGGAGATGCTGAAAGATGGCCCAGGAACATATAGGGTAGAAGGCTTGTTATTGGCCACACAATAATTTCATTCTGAGGACACATCCTGAGTGAAGATTTTGACAATGAAATATGACCTGCTCATTGTTTTCTTTCCCAGCTTTTCCATTGCTGTTTACCATTTGATGCTCAGATATCATTCATTCTATTTGTAGTTGTGTCTTTAACCTTTCTTGTACTAGCGATTGAATTCAGTAGGTACCAAGTGAGAGGTTTAGGGATAGAGTCCTGCCAGAGTCTGCAAGGAGGAGAGGTGGCCAGTCCAGGGATGAAGGATGGGCTCTATTTTAAAGGAGCGGAATGGAGTCTGACCAGAAGTCAGCTCAGCTCACACCACTTTAAGGGACTTTTTTATTAGTGTAGTTGGAATAGGGGGTGGGGGTCATGAGAGGTGAGGGAAGTCATCTTTCCGGCACAGTGAAAGATGCTGTGTCTGAGACTGATGTAAGAATTACTGCCTTCCACAAAAGGGGTTAATCTTGCAGGAAGACCTGATCCTGATGCTTCCCACCTTGCCATTTGGTCTCTGCCCTCTAGCACCAGCTATCCTCCCAAGATGGCTATACTCTTGTCAGGGTCATGAAGATTTACGGGAGTATGGGAAGTATGCTGTAACCATGCAATTTGATTTCTGGCCTGCTTTCTTTCTCTACTTGTCTCCCAAATAGCTGTACTTCTGTCAGAGTTCTAAGGATTTCTTCCCCACCCCAAGAAAAAGCATTAGGTGAAATGATCTCTTCAACTTAAAATATTTTATACAGTAGAACCAACCTCCGTAGTTGACCACCACCCCTCATTGACTACCTTTCTTAAGTTGACCTAATTTTCATAGACCCGACTTGTACCACATATACTCATTGGAAGTTCCTTATGGTGACCACCTCCTTATGTTGGTCAGTGTGTTACAGTCCCTTGGGCAGTCAGCTTGTCGTCTTATTGATGGAAAGAACAGACACAACAACAGCAACAAAATCCAAACCTTTCAGAATGTTTGTGATGTAATTACAGAACAAACCTGAACATACTTTACAGAGTGTTTTAAAATACTCCTCTTCCCAATTAGGCATAAATATAGAAATAGTGTAGGAATAGATCCAGTTAGAAGGCATTGTTGCTGGAAATCATCAAAAGCTAGGTAAATAGACTTGCTTGGGCCAATCAATAAGATGATATCCTTTCATACGATTGCTTACCATTAAATGTTTGACTGTAGAATAGCTTTTTGGCAGAAATTTCTTATTCTATCTCCTTGGGAGTTTATTAACTTTAAAATTAACTCGTAGGCTCATGCCTACAATCCTAACACTGTGGGAATTGCTGAGGTGGTTAGATTGCTTGAGTTCAGGAGTTCGAGAGCAGCCTCAGCAAGAGTGAGAGCCTGTCTCTACTGAAAATAGAAAAGCTAGTCGGGCTTAGTGGCAGCCTGCTATTGTCCCAGCTACTTGGGAGGCTGAGGCGAGAGGATTGCTGAGCCCAAGAGTATGAGGTTGCTGTGGGCTATGATGATGCCATGGCACTCTACCCAAGGCAACAGAGTGAAACTATTAAAAAAATTTTAAGTAAATTAACTTGTGATTTCTTAAGGGAAAACCAAAAGTTTTTGCTCTGTCACATTCGTGGTTAATGGTGATGTGTGTGTATGTGTGGGCACATGTTCGGGTGTAGTTAGGGAGGAGCAAAGTAGTTAAACTGAAAGGACAGAAATAAACCTGCTTCCCCTGGTAGGATGGATGTGCTTCAGTGTATTAATTGAAAGAGAAATAGCAGTGAATTGAATTATTCCATATTGGGTTGGTTAGAATCCCACTAAAAGTTTTTATTCAGATACTTTTGTTTTCCCTTACTTTCTCAAAAGACAGAATTTAAGCAAGATTTTTCTGAAAAAAAGTTTCCATAAATGTATAGGCTACTTCTACCTATTCGTTTAGTTGGCTGGAAGCATATACAGGGCGGACATAAAAATTTTTAAACAACTAAAAATAGTTTAACGTAGGACATTGCACACGAACTTTACGTCCACCCTGTACGTTCTGTTTCTAATCTAATTTTCTTGTTTGGTATTTTTAGAGAAAAATAATTTGTAAAAATTATGGAGAAATTAGCCAGGAAGGTAGCATTTAAACGGACTCAAAAGGTCAACAAAGAAAAGCACATTTTAAATAAAGATTAATGCATTTTCTTGGACAAGGAAGAAATATAATTAGGAAATATAAAATTGCCCTATGCAGGTTCATACCCATGAGGCTTTTTAATCAGTTATAGCGGTATAGAAGAACAAACAACAGCAAATCAATCAGCCGTTAAAGGTTTGGAGACAAGAAGTTTTTTACAAGTTAAAACTCCAAAAAGGACCTCTTTATACAGAGTGATAGCAAGAGCTGTAAAGATCCTTCTAAAAAAGAGGAGTGGTGAAGTGCTGTAGCTTATGCCTGTAATCCTAGCATTTTGGGAAACTGAGGCAGGAGAATCACTTGAGCCCGGGAGTCAAGATAAGCCCGAACAACTTAGCAAGACCTGTCTCTACAAATAATAATAAAAAAATTAGATGGATGTGGTAGCATACACCTGCCCAGCCACTTGGGAGGCTGAGGCTGGTGGATGGATCACTTGAGACCAGGAGTTCAAGGTCGCAGTGAGCTATGGTGAGCTATGGTCATGCACTTGCACTCCAACAGGGTGATGGAGTGAGACCCTGACTCTTATGAAAAAGAAGAGCAAAGCCAACCCAGCTCACTTCCTCAGTAACATCGATCCCTCTAATCTGACCCTTTTAGCTAGAGAAAAGATTGGAAGCTTACCCCTGACAATTGCCCTACTTTTCTATATTTTCTGCCAAAAGGGTGACCTTAAGCCACATTTTTGCTTTATCCTCTTTCATCTTTGCTTCCATGATTACCAACAAGTACCACTGGGAGAATCAGAATAAGATCAGGTTTTATTAATGCCAGTGTTCTGGTTTGTGATATTATAGTGTAATGTTGCAGGTGTTCTCGTTGGAGGAAAACAGGTAACCAGTACAGAGACTCTATTCTTTCTTACAACCACGTGTATATTCACAATTATCTCAATAAAATTTGCAATGACAAAAATAATGAACCAAGTCCACTAAAGCAAAAAAAGAAAAAAAAATCAGACAATTGCTCTTTCTTCGGTCAAAGATTGAGGCATCATATACAAATTGGCTTAGTGAAATTTTACTACTCTTGGTTGTTTTTCAAAGTACTAAGTACAGTGACCAGTAGCTCAGATTTAACTCTACAGCAGTATTAAAAACAATCGTGTGTTAAGAAAAAAGATGGGGGAATTACTTTGAAGAAATGAAGGCTGGAAAGTAACACAAACCTATTACTATTTTTTGAATTTTGTGCTGGAATCTTCTGGAGAATTCTTTAAAGGCAGTGGGAGTTGAAGGGGCAAAGATAGTAAGATAGTAAAGTTGCAGCTGTCTGCATGAGAAGTGCTACGGCCTCAGATGCAAGTGGTGGTAGCACGGAGGGGAATATATGAAGTGTTGGATTATTGTGAGCTCATTGAGTGCCTGTTGACAGATTGATTTTCCTGATTGCCTGTCCGTCCTTTCCCATTTCACTTATGATCTAACCTGCATGGAGTAAAAAAAAAAAAGAACAGGCTCGGCGCCTGTGGCTCAAGCGGCTAAGGCACCAGCCATGTACACCTGAGCTGACGGGTTCGAATCCAGCCTGGGCCCTCCAAACAACAATGACGGCTGCAACCAAAAAAAAAAAAAAAATAGCGGGGCATTGTGGTGGGCACCTGTAGTCCCAGCTACTTGGGAGGCAGAGGCAGGAGAATCGCTTGAGCCCAGGAGTTGGAGGTTGCTGTGAGTTCTGATGCCACAGCACTCTATCCAGGGTGACAGCTTGAGGCTCTGTCTCAAAAAAAAAAAAAAAAAAGAGTAGAAAAACCTGATTTCTTTTTCCCCAGTTGATGTTTGGTCTGTTAGTGTGCATGCAATGGAAGGCTTCGTGGCAGGGTGAAATGCGTAGCCTCAAATCTGGAAAGATCTGGAATACAAGCCCAGTATTTTCCTTGGCCAGGCAACTAAACTCTTTTTGGTTTTCTCACGTGTAACAGGGGATAATAATACCTCCCTCTGAGAGTGAATGAGATGAGGTATGTTGGTAGCCACAGCATTGTGCCCAGGCGGAATGTTCTAGTTATGGAGGTCACGGGGCTC
The DNA here is from genome assembly GCA_963574655.1 of Perodicticus potto. Lineage (NCBI taxonomy): Eukaryota > Metazoa > Chordata > Mammalia > Primates > Lorisidae > Perodicticus > Perodicticus potto. The sequence continues at coordinate 16,122 of CAUYRH010026126.1, forward strand.
TACCTTGTCTGAGTGCTGCTGGTGACCAGTGATCAAGCCTCAGGGTGATCACGTCCTGCTTCACGCTGTGGTTTCCTTGTTTGTGGAATAGGGTGTTGGGCCTGTGTCCACAGTTTCCCAGCCTTCGGTTCAGGCTCCTGGAGCCCCGTGTTCAGTGCCCAGACCTTCCCCATCAGCGCTCTCCCCCTGGACTAGACCTGCTGGCTCTGTTTTCCTGTTGTGCTCAAACCTCCTCCCATGAGGTCTCTTGAGTAAAATGTTGTATAAAAAAGAAAGAAGCCAGAGAAACCTGCAGGTAATCATGAAGGATCACTTCAGTCTAAGTGCCAGGAGTGTTTTTACCATCATTTTCTTCTTTATAAACCCAAATCGCCTCTCCAAAGTTTTCACTCTTGTGTTTACTGGTTTAGAAAGATAAGTGTATACCGAATAATGAAACTAGTGGGTGCGCAGGTTGAAATTTGAGAAAATTGCTTTTGTTGTAACAGCCTTCTCAAAAGGTTATTCCCAAAGGACGAGAAGAAGCCGGACGCGGTCTGAAAAAAGTCTGAACTTTTCATAAATGAAAAGCCTGAAGTGAATCCTCAAAAATACTTGATCTCAGTTATATTCAGAGTATGTAGTTGAAAATAGGAACTTAGAGGTGGTATTTAAGTGGAGCTAAAAAAAGAGCATCAACCGTTGCCTAGAGTAGGTGAAGCTCTCCAGGAGAAGGTCACGGACACCTGGTAGCAACGGTGTCTATGGAGGAAAGGGGCTTGGATACTGTCCTGGAGTGAGTAGAGAGCCTTTTCAGAGAAAAGCGATGTCTGCAAGTTTTTAAAGAGAAAAGCTTTATTGGCTCTGGCATAAAATATGGAATATTGCATCTTTTTTTCTTTCCAGTAAAGTGTATCAAGCTGGGTTCTCTGGTGAAAGGTCCGTGTGTATTTCTGCGTGTCCCTTTCCCAGGGAGATCTGGAAGCCTGCACTTGCTTTCAGCCATGTGCACACCGCGGGCGCAAGAATGACGCTGCGTTGGGGCTGCTCAAGACCTTGAATGAGACATGGTGACGGCAATGGGGGTAATACTTACAAGGAGCCAAAGAGCCACAAACAGTGTTCATGCTTAAAAAAAAAGAAAAATCTACCAAAAAGAAGTCTGAGAACGTTTTAGCCGAACAGATGCTGCTTAAAGAGTACAAACAGATTTTTAACCGAAACAAAGGGGAAAAAGTTTGAGTGGGGGTGGTAGTAGTCATTAAGGGTACTGTAATGGAATATTAATGAGTCTCCGATTTTATTTTCAATTTGATCATGAAGTGCTACAGGATTTCATAATCACATGCGTCCGTAAGAAGTTTGAACGTTTATGCATTTGGAGCATTTTTTAAATGTCATAGAGCAATCCGTTGATGTCACTGCTCCTGTCACTCTACCATGAGCGCATTCTGTTGGTATGAATTTAAGTGGTCACATTGTCAATTTAAACCACCCTTTTTGTTCTTCCTTTGTTTTTATTTTTTTGCTTACAATATTCCAGAAGAGGATAGGGGTTTTTCTGGAGTGATGTGCTTCTTTCAATGGGCCTCCAGTCCAAGGGTAAACGAACTCTTAGACCAAATATTCTACACTGAATATGGGGTTTCCCTATCCATTAAGGATACAGAGAAACAAATTCTACTTTAAAGGCATTTATAGCTATCCAGTAAAAACATCCCATAAAAGAGAACAATTTGCTTTGCAATTATAGTTGTGCTTCATTTAGGTAGAGGCCAGGTATTTGAGAAAGGCTCAAAAAGTTCAAAACAGGCAAAAAATTAAAAATAAAAATAACTGAATAGCCAGAATAAAGGGATGTGACAGAGTCTATGTAACCTTCCAAGTTTTACTCAAACCTTCATTGATAATCACGATAATATTTTACTTCAAAATTTTTGGCCTGCTCCCCCTCAGCAAGTGGCCAGGTATCCTCAGCAAGTGGCCAGGTGCACACAGGTGAACACCAGTGTACTAACAACTGCCTCAAACCATCAGCTGGCCTGCACACCTGCCCCTGACCCTCTCTTGAGCCTCCTTTTCATTGACAAGATACTAACCATAGCCAATTAATTTTTCTAAAATAAATTTAATAGAAACACAAGCATGTAAGTCATTGCTTACATTCTTTTCTATTTTTTTTAATTAGATCATAGCTGTGTACATTAATGCAATCGTGGGGTACAATGTGCTGGTTTCATATACAATTTGAAATATTTTCATCAAACAGGTTAACATAGTCTTCATGGTATTTTCTTGGTTATTGTGCTTAAGACATTTGTATTCTACATTTAGTAAGTTTCACCTGTACCCTTCTAAGATGCACCATAGGTGTGGACCCACCAATTACCCTCCCTCCATCCATCTTCTTTCCTCTCCTCCTCTCCCTTGACCCTTTCCCCATATTCTTGTGCTGTCATTGGGTTATACCCTTCATATGAAAGCTATAAATTAGCTTCATAGTAGGGCTGAGTACATTGGATACTTTTTCTTCCATTCTTGAGATACTTTGCTAAGAAGAATATGTTCCAGCTCCATCCATGTAAACATGAAAGAGGTAAAGTTTCCAT
>CAUYRH010026127.1:0-10373 GCA_963574655.1 Perodicticus potto
AAGATCCTCTGGGGCAACATGCCTCCTTATTTAGTAACTTGGCTGATTAACTCCCACCCAAGGCCAGAACTGTTGGTGCTATTGAAAGTGATCCAATTACAAAGCATCTTGCTTCAGGGCAGAGATTTGCCAATTGGATCTCGTCTCCTTTGGCAGAAATCTGTGTTGAGGAGGATAGATGATACCTGATGTGGCATAAAGGCTCCAACCTAGGTTTCCAAAACCCTGTGTTCATTCACATATATGTTGCTTTCTACACAACTGTCATTGTGTATTGCTGTATTTCATTATGGAAAATGGAAATTTTATCTTTATTTATAAACCAGGCACTTATGGATTGTGCACTCTATTCCAGATACAGTGCTAGTCACTGGGAATATTAAGATATATGAACTAGGCCTGTAATCCTAGCACTCTGGGAAGTCAAGGCGGGTGGGTAGCTTGATGTCAGGAGTTTGAGACTAGCCTGAGCAAAAGTGAGACCACATCTCTACTAAAAATAAGAAAACTAGGCGTTGTGGTGGGTATCTATAGGCCCAGCTACTTGGGAGGCTGAGGCAAGAGGATCACTTGAGCCCAAGAGTTTGAGGTTGCTGTAAGCTGTGATGGCACAGGACTCTACCAAGAGTGATGGGGGAGGGGTTTCTGAAGACACCAAGAGCATCCTGCACTCCTCACACAATCCCCAGGCTTGTCAGCACAGCTCTGGAGAAAGCTGCCTAAAAGGGAAGGATAGGGAGCAGGGTGGGGGCCAAGAGGGAATGGAAAGAACCTTTCCTCCAGGCGCCTCTCTCAGATGGCCTCAACCTTTCAAATCTCTGCCCCTACAGCTAAATGAGAACCACAGGGGATGAACATGGAAGATTTAATTGGCATACACCAATCCTGCTGGAATGTCCCCTCACCTACCTCTTCAAGGGTTTTCCTCTCTTGCAGGGAAAAGGGCAGGGCAGATCTGCTGAGCACCTACGGTGTGCCACAGGGTCTACACTCACAGAGGTGACCTGGTGTGGTGAAGGAGGGAAAGGCAGATGGGGCGAACAGGAGCCCTGCAACTCCACGTGATGGATTCTTTTCTTCCAAAAGCTCTGACAGGGACAGCCAAAACAGTTCTACATCATTGTGGGCACTCCCCCCACCCCCATCCCCACCATCACTTTTCTACTGTCTGTCCTTTCAGTTGCCATGGGGTTTTCCTGAGCCGGCTGGTTGTGAGAGAATATGGGGCAGTCTGAGAATGTCATGTTTCTTTTCCTTTTTAGACATCTGTGTGTATGCTTTTGAATAGACAATACATGGTCCTGGTGAAAGAATTCAGATAGTAGGAAACAATGAAGAGAAAGGGTCTACAGAACCACTGTCTCCCGGTCCTCCAGTTTGACAGGAGGACCATTATTACTAGTTTCTGTGAATCCTTTCACAGAGGATGCAAATATAAGTATATAATATTTCTGTGCATTCTTTTATGTTGATACATTGGTACTACATCTCTTAAGACTTGACCCACAGAGGAGGTGGGCCACAATATCAAATTTTGAGCAGGCACGGATGTTCGTTCCTGCCCCAAAGAAGAGTACAATTTTTTTTTTTCATCACAAATTGTCACCATCATTTGAAGAACAATTTAGTTTTCTCCTGGTGATGACAGTTCATAAAAGAAAAGTGCATATGGAAATAGTACCATCTTATATCAATCTCTGCTATCCTTTTTTGATAAAAGAAGGATTATTCATTAATAATTAGTACTGACTAGAAAAACAGTTAATCAAGTTCACCATTAGGAAGTGCTGAAAAGGCCATGTGAAAAATATGAAAAAGACTTGAACTTTTTGCTAACAACTCATGTGCTTGCATCACAACAGTGCACCAGCTAACACAGTATTGTCTGTGAGGGGGTTTGTAGCCAGTAAACAAAAAACTGTATTGGAACACTCTCTCTACTCACCTGATCTGGCCCCCAATTTCTTTTTTCTTTACATGAAGATAAAGAAAATATTGAAAGGAAGAAATTTTTATGACATTTAGTACATCAAGGGTAATAAGACAACAGCCATTCCAGGAGAAGACTTCCAAACTTGCTTTGAAGGGTAGACGAGGCACTTGCACTGGAGCATAGCTTCCCAAGGGGAGTACTTCAAAGGTGACCATAGGGATGTTCAGCATTGAAGTGTGTAGCATTTTTTCTAGAGTGAGTTTGTGGACTTAATTGCCAGAATTTGTATGTCAATTCTACTTTCTGGAGAAATTGCTCTCAAGGAGTTCCGTAGACTATGTACTGTTATGTCCACATGCTTATCAGATGTGAGCTAATGTCATTTATTCCCTGTGCTTACTCCCATGGCCTTTGGGGAGTTCATATCATTACTAGTTATACTAGAAGCAGAGATGACTGCAATGCATTGAAGTGGAGGGGATTTCTCAAGAGTCCTCATCACCTATCAGTCAGTAAACACACATTCAGCATGCCCATTAGGATATGCCTTCCAGTAGTTTATGGTCTAAATGAGAACACACAAATGCAGAAATTCAAGTAGTAGGAAAGAAATGCTAAGTCCCACAATTATATAGGGATGTGTCATGATCTTAATTGATTTCCCACCCCCTGACTTTAAGGCCAAAGATAATTTTTTAAAATTTATTTTTATTTTATTTTTCTCTACTGGAAGGCAAACCCACTGAAAACATAATTGTTTTCTATGATGTTACCACTGTGTCCCCAGTGCCTAGATCAGTGCCTGGCATATAGTAGATGTCCCATATCTGTTGAATTAATGAATAAATAGGATTCCTAAGAGGGGGGACAAAAGCCCTATTAGGAAGCTTTCTGCAGATTGATGTGGCGAATATAGTGAGTTGGAAGACCCACCATACAAGAGCTCCATGGCCCTGTGTTTTTCTCTTAAAAAGAGCAAGATTTTCCTTTTGTTCTCTGTATAACTCAGAGAGCACACCAGTGCACCAAGCAAAATATGAATGGGAAAAAGAGCCTGGGGAGCTCACTTAATATGGGAAGTCAGCCTACTGAGGCTTAAATGGCAGCTCTGCCACTGTGTGACTTTTAACTTCTCCATGCCATTGTCTCGTCTGTAAAATGGTAATAACAGTGCCCACCCTAAATTGTTAATAATAATTCCCCATTTGCCTTCCACAAGAGATGTTGTTAACTTTATACCATCACTCATTGTCTTCCATAGGTGAGACTACAAAAGTTTGCAGAGTCCTGCACAAAGAAAGAGAAGCAGTTGACCAAGGTGGAGGCCATTGTCTTCTCCCCAGGGTGTGCTCAGGACACAAATGAAAGAATTCCAAGGGTCTTAGAAATAGAACTGCTTGTGGCTCTGCACCTGTAGCTCAATGGTTAAGGCACCAGCCACATACACTGAGGCTGGTGGTTCTGAACCAGGCCCAGGCCTGCTAAATAACGAAGACAACTGCAACAATAACAACAACAACAAAATAGCTGGGTGTTGTGGTGGGCACCTGTAATCCCAGCTACTTGGGAAGCTGAGGCAAGAGAATTTCTTAAGTCCAAGAGTTTGAGGTTGCTGTGACCTGTGACACCATGGCACTCTAGCAAGGGTGACATAGTGAGATTCTGTCTCCAAAAAAAAAGAACTAGAACTGCTTGAGGTGTGGGTGGAGGTAGGACATCTGACAAATTAATTTCTGATTCTCAGGCTGGTGAAGGGAAAGCAAATTTCTATTAAAAGCACTGCTTTCACCATTTCTTACATACTCCTCCACCTCTAATACCAGTGTTGAATCCTAAAACTAAGTGGCTTGAAACATCTCCTCATATTTCACCCAAGAGGCGTACGGAAACCTGGGCAAATACTTTCTTTTGCTGCAAATTAGACCCTGCATGTGACTGACGAGATGACCTCTTTGTGATGTGCTTATTGTACCTTCAAGTAAGGAGTTGCTAGGCAACCAGTCAGCTGGCCAATATACCAGATAGGATTCAGAGAACAGCCAAGGTTTGGTTATGATTTGACTCATGGGATTTGTTAATGTTCTTTCTTTCTAGACAGAGAGTGACTATACATCTGTGTATCAGTTCTGTGAGGACCAGGCCCACAACATAAAGGTATCCCACCTCTGGGGGGAAAGTCAGAGTAAAGGCAGAATTTCTCCAAAGCCATGAGTTCTTTGATTTCTCATTAAGTCTAGAATCTGCCACTGGGGAACATACTTTTTCTCAATCACTCTTTCCAATAACTCTGTAAGGATGATTTTTTAAGGAGATAGGAACATGCTCTGGGGAACACAGCTAGTAAATGTCAGAGTTGGGATTTGAATATGAGCTGGGTCCAGAGTGAGAACCCTCTTATTCTCATGTATCCATTTTGGTCACTAATTGCTTTCAATTTTTTATTAGAACACCTTCCTACATGTGTGTTCACACTGATGTGTGGTGAGCAAAATATTTTTATAAATGATATTGTAATAAAATATGGAAATTATCATTTATGACTAATATTTGTTTTTATTTCATGGAAAGAGATACCTGGAAATTCTGAGACATATAGAAAAGAAAAAGGAGGTGCTGCTTCTTGAAAAAGGAATGTAAGTGTGGAAGAAAGGCCCCCTTGATGGACTAAAGTGACAGTCCTGGGTGGTCTTGGAAGGCCAGAGTACTTCTCAGACCTGTGTGAGTCTCTGTATATCATGGCCTCCAACAAGCCGTCTCTGTCAGCCTCAACTCCCTGCCGTAGCCTGAAAAATCACCAGCATGGAGACTTTTCTCTTGCCTTCCTCAGAAATTGGTGTTTAAAAGGTCTCTTTATGTTCTTTGCATATGTCCTCAGCTGAGTACCAATTCTAAAATTGATTCAAGCTATGTTCAGACAGGGAGAACTATAGGAAAAAGAGGCTCAATGGCCCAGAAATGTTTCTCCATATCCTTTCCCACAGCATGGTAGACTGCACCTGACTGGCTAGGGGACAGAATGATGCTCTTCTTTGCTCTTTCCATAGATCATATGTCTTAGGACTTGTCGCACTTTCCTTTGGTTTATGTTTTCAAACTATGTTATATATTACAAAACACCCATAGAGTGCACAAATCTTAAGTATATAACTTGGTGAATTTTTATACTTATATATACACATGGTGATGCCACTCAGATCAAAATAGAGAACATTGACTGGGCCTTCCTGTTAGTCAATATTTTTTGCAGAGGTAACCATTACTCTAATTTCCATCATTTTAAAAAATATTTCTTTGAATATTATTTAAATTCAGTATGTTTTGTCATGTCTCGCTTTCACTGAGATTGACCTACTTTGCTATATGTAGTTGGGGGGTTTTTTCACGGCTGTATAGTATTCCATTACATATGGCACAATGTATCTATTCTACTGCTGATGAAGATTTTGGTTAGTCCCAGTTCTAAGATGTTAAAATCAAGCTGCTACAAGCACTCCTGTGCATGTCTTTTGGTGGACATACCCACTTACTTCTCCGGTGTGTTTACCAAGGAGTGTAATTGTTGGGTCATGATATATATCTTTGGTTTACTAGATAAGTCAAATAATTTTCCAAAGTAGCTATACCAATATCTCCTCCCACAATAACTATATAAGAGTTCTAGTTACCTCCTCACTTTTAATTGCTGTTTACAGTCTATAATTTTACCCATTCCAGCAGGGAAGGTTTAGTGATCTGTATATAATTTAGAATTTAATAATGCATTTTATTACTGTTTACTACTGATGTTTTATAGCTTTTCAAATGCTTACAGGAAATTGGGATTTCCTGTTTTTTGATGTTTATTTTGTCTACATTTGGGAGGGTAATTGATTTTCTCATTGATTTTCAGGAGTTCCTGATACATTTTTTAAAAGATTCTTTGTCAAATATATATACTATAACCAATTCTATGGCTTTCCTTTTTTACTTTCTTAATAGCATATTTTGGTAAATAATAGTTCTTAATTTAAAAAGAAATCTACTTCATCAAATTTGTCAACTCTTTTTTGCTTAGGCTTTCTTTCAGTCATAAAACTAATCTCCTCTGATTGCCCTTAGAATTTTTGTTTGTTTTTTATTTCAGGTAAATGTGAGGGTACAAACAACAAGGTCATAATATTTGACTTTGTTAGGTAGAGACCCTCTTGTAGGTGTGTCTGGCACCCAAAAGGTGTTCCATAAACCTCTATATTGTGCCCATGAAGTGGGGAGCACCCCAAGCCCCACCTCCTCCCCTCTCTTCCCTCCCTCATTCTCCATCCCCCAACTTGAATTGAAAGAAGTTTTCCTCCCATGTGAGTGTGAATTAGATCATCCACTGACTTCATATTAGTATTGAGTACAGTGGATATTTGCTTCTTCATTCTTATGATACTTTATGAATTTTTTATTGTTTTACCTTTTTTATTATTTTAGATTAATATGGGGTACATATGATTAGGTGACATAGTTTGCTTTTATAAAGTTGAAGTCTGTGATGTGTGCCCTTCACTCAGGAAGTGTGCAATAGCCCCGTGCTCTGTACCCACTGGGAGTGGAATTTACTTCCCACTTCCCCCTCCCCCACTTGAGTTTCATTGAGTTTTTCTCCAGTATTAGCAGGTAGGTATTAATCTACTAGCTCCAGTTTAGTTTGGAGCACATGTGATGTTTGTTTTTCTATTCTTGTGATACTTGCACTGAGGAGAATGTTCTCGAGTTCCATCCAAGTTGATACAAAATCTCCTTTCTTTGTGGTTGAATAGTATTCTATGGCATACTTATACCACAACTTATTAATCCATTCACGTGTTGATGGACACTCAAAAATATTTTTTTACTTTTAACACTTACGTTTACATTCACCTATAATTTATTTTTTTTCCCTGTGGCTTGAAGTAGAAATTAAAATGATCTTTTTCTGTATGAATACCCAATTGGTCCAGCTGCATTTATTGAAGAGATTATGCACTTGCACTGGTGTCTTGTTTTATAAATCAGGTGACCATATATGTGTGAGTCTGTTTCTGGGTACTTTATTCTGTGTCATTAGTCTATGTCCCCATCCTGTGCCAACACTACATTTTTAAATTATTGTCGCTTTAAGTCTTTATACATGGTTGTTAATTTTTTTTAACTTGGTTGTTCTTCTTTAAGATTATCTTGGCTATTCCTATCCCCTTGAATTTCCATATAAATTTCAAAAGCAGTTTTTCAATTTTTACAGAACAAAAGGTGCTGAGATTTTGATTGAAATTACATGGAATCTATAGATAAATATGGAGGATACTTAATATCTGTATGATCATTTTCAAAGTCATGATATTTTTATCCCTCTATTTGTTTAGATCTTGAATTTCTCATGATAATGTTTCATAGCTTTATGTGTAGTGTTCTTGTACATCTTTCATCAAATTTATTCCTAGGTATTTGATTTTTTTTCTTTTTGAGACAGTCTAACTTTGCTGCCCAAGTTAGAGTACTGTGGCATCAGCCTAGTTCACAGCAACCTCAGGCTCCTGGGTTCAAGCATTCCACCTGCCTCAGCCTCCTGCCTCAGCCTGCCAAGTCGTTGGGACTACAGATGCCTGCCACTATGCCCAGCTAATTTTTTTATTTGTGGTAGAGATGGGGGTCTCTCTCTTGCTCAGGCTGGTATCAAACTCCAGATTTCAAGTGATCCTCCTGTTTGGGCCTCCCAGAGGGCTTGGATTACAAGGGTGAGCCACCACACTCAGTCATATTTGATATTTTTGATGCTATTGTGAATGGTGTGTTAGATAATTTGATTTTCTAGTTGATTCATGCTACTATATAGAAATGTTATTAGTTTCTATATGTTGAACTTCTATGATCAACCTTGTTAAATTCTAGTAATTTAGAATTAAACTAGTTTCTTTTACATTGTCATCTACAAATAAGGAAACTTGTAGTTTTTCCTTTTCATTCTTTTATTTTTTCTTTTCTTGCTTTATTGCATTAGCTATGACTTTTAGTACAATATAGACCTGTGGGATAACAGTGATATCCCTGACTTTTTTGAATTTAGGGGAGAAAGAGTTTAATATTTCAACATTAAGTATGTTTTGTGTTTGACTTTCTTACAGATCTTGAACAGATTAAGATACTTTCATTATATTTTGAGTTTGCTAAGTGTTTTCATCATGGCAGGTATTAAATTTTATTAAATGTACTATGCAGGCTTAAAGAAAGATGGAGACTTTACCTCTTTTGTGTTTACATCGATGGAGCTGGAACATATTCTTCTTAGCAAAGTATCTCAAGAATGGAAGAAAAAGTATCCAATGTACTCAGCCCTACTATGAAGCTAATCTATAGCTTTCATATGAAGGCTAAAACCCAGTTATAGCACAAGAAATGGGGATGGGGGCAAGGGAGAGGAGGGGGACAAGGGAGGGGAGGGGAGGGGGGAAGATGGGTGGAGGGAGGGTGATTGGTGGGATCACACTTACGGTGCATCTTACAAGGGTACAAGTGATAATTACTAAATGTAGAATATAAATGTCTTCATATAGTGATTAAAAGGCCATGAAGGCTATGTTAAATAGTTCAATGAAAATATTTAAGATTGTATATGAAGTCTGCACATTGTGCCCCATGATTGCACCAATGTACACAATTATGATTTAATAAAAATTTAAAAAAAAAAATTTCGTTGACTTTCTGGTTTTCCTTTACTGAAATAGAGTTTTTTAAAATATAGTGAAGGACGGAAAAAGCATTTAAATACTAATAACCTTATATTGGGGTATATATAAATGGAATACAAGGGCAGTATTTCAATTGATATACATTCTACTATCTGATGTCTTCCATGGTCCTCATGGAATCCAATGATACTGTAAAACCTACAGAATATAGACCAGAATACCCCCCAAAACTATCCCACCTAAACTCTCCAGGCAAAATTTAAAAGACAGACATGTCTCAGTTCAATCTCTTAATAACCATGTCATATTTTAAAATTAACTTGGTTACTGTCATATTTTAAAATTAACTTGGTGGGCAGCACCTGTGGCTCAGTGAGTAGGGTGGGGCTCCATACACTGAGGGTGACAGTTTCAAATCCGGCCCCAGCCAAACTGAAACAAAAAATAGCCAGGCGTTGTGGCAGGTGCCTGTAGTCCCAGCTACTCGGGAGGCTGAGGCAAGAGAATCACCTAAGCCCAAGAGCTGGAGGTTGCTGTGAGCTGTGATGCCACAACGCTCTACCAAAGGTGACAAAGTAAGACTCTGTCTCAAAAAAAAAAAAAAAAAAAAAATTAACTTGGCTATATTTACTTGCTATTACAAATATAACAATAATACATACAGTGAGCCACCCCACTTGATAATCATCAAGTCTTCCTTAGAAATAATGAGTAGGCTGATATTTTAAATTCTGATTCTTTTCTGGCCATGGCAAAACCAGTTCTGCAGCTATTAAAGGTAGCCATAATAAACCAACAATTTTTTAGAATATTTTCTCTTTATTGTCACCATATTTAATTTTTGTGCTTGCCCTATATTGACACAGAGCAAAAAGCAAATAGTTATTTACTTTCTTTGGCAGTAAATAAACAAATCTGTCAAAATATCTTTTAAATGTAAACTGAATTTATAGGAACATAGTAGAAGAGGAGCACCAATAAGGCTATAGTTATCAAGAGTTAATGGAATTCTTTAAAACAAGCTTACTTAAAAAGCTCTTGAGTGAGAAGGGATAGTTTGACTCCTGATTTTAGAATGAAAGAAAGGTTACCAACTCAAAATCAATGGAAATCAAAGAAATGCAAATTAAAACAAGATAATACTTTTTGTTTATCAGACTGAAAAAGTTAAAAAGACTGATAACATCCAGTATTGGCAAAGGTAAAGGGAGATGGAAATGCTCATACACTGTTAACAGGAATAAATTAGTACAACCTTTGGAAAGGCAATTTGGCAACATCTATGAAAATTTTAGATGTATATATCCATTGATTCATCAATTCTACTTCCAAAACTCTATTCTAGAGAAATAACACTTTGGATAAAAAACAAATGGAATATGCGCGGTGCCTGTGGCTCATCGAGTAGGGCGCCGGCCCTTCAAACCTGGCCTTGGCTGAACTGCAAAACCAGAAAAATAGCCGGGCGTTGTGGTGGGCGCCTGTACTCCCAGCTAATCGGAAGGCTGAGGCAAGAGAATCACCTAAGCCCAGGAGTTGGAGGTTGCTGTGAACTATGTGACGCCACAGCACTCTACTGAGGGTGATAAAGTGAGACTCTGTCTCTACATACACACACACACACACACACACACACACACAAAAAGCTTGGTATATCACATTTGTGAAAACATTTTAAGGGTGATAATCTGAATGAAAGTGCCATATAAATGGTAACCCTTCTAAAAAAGAGTCCCTTGCTTGTGTTCTAG
>CAUYRH010026128.1:0-15154 GCA_963574655.1 Perodicticus potto
CACTCCCACTCGCGCCGCGGCCATGTCGACCGGTGACATCTGTACTCTCGGGGGCGTTTCCGAGCCCCCTCGCTCCGCGCCCCTGTCCCCCCGGCCCCTCGCTCCGCGCCCCTGTCCCCGCGGCCCCTCGCTCCGCGCCCCTGTCCCCCCGGCCCCTCGCTCCTCTCCCCTGTCCTCCCAACCCCTCGCTCCGCGCCCCTGTCCTCCCCCGGGCGGCTGGCTGGCGGGTGGGCGCCGGGCTGGACACCCGCCCTCGGGTCGCTCTGCCGTCTGCAGCCGGCAGCCTCGCCTGGACACTGGTGGGTCTGGCGTCCGGACGTGTTGACCGGCTGGGTTCAGGCGCAGGGACTTCTCCTTTCTGCAGGGGAACTGGGCTTCTAGCAGGAGGGGTTGGGGGTGCCCAGCACTTCCCCCCGCGAGCGACTGCGCAGCCGGAGCCGCGCCCCCTCGGTCCCGCGGACGGGCCGGGTCCCAGCTGGCCTGAGCCGAGCGTGGCCGGTCCAGGGCCGAGGGGCGGTCGGCGTCGTAGTACTGATTAAAACATTCTGCTCTGGTTTCTATCCCGAACGACTGCCTCCCCCCACTTATTTTTAAATAACTAAACTATTGATTGACAGAAAACAGGAATGTTGCCTTACACAGAAATGAAAGGTTCTGGAAGCCTTCACGTTACCGCTCACTGAGGAGCTTTGTTTTGCAGTTTTGTCCAGGCGGGGCTTGAACCCGCCACCCCTGGTATATGGGGCCGGGCGCCTACTCCTTGAGCCACAAACACCACCCAAGCAGCCAGTCTCCTGGGGAGCCGCCACCGCGGGCTGATCAGCTAAGGCAGTGACAGTCCCTTCTGTAGGATTTGCTCCCCACCAACGCCCATCCCACGAATGAACACAAATATATTTTATTTAGCAAGCCTTTCTTAGGGTAACACGCATCTCAGGAGATCATAAATTGAAGGCAATCAAATCCTTGTCACAGAGTTCCTAACTAGGGTGGTAGTGGCCACTGTGTGATGCTTTAAAAAATAATTCTGTGTAGAGAGAGACGCGTCTTCCTTGCAGGTTGTACAGTGTTGGGCTAGTACTACAAAAAATTAAAATTAAATGTCATGTAAAATGTGGGGTTTTGTTTTTTGAAGTACTGTGTGGTATGAGTAGTTACTCAACTATTTTAGAGGTGAACAAACCCTGGAAAATATACTTGGATCACTCGGCAATAGACCCCAGAAAGAAGTGAGGACGCTGTGGTCGCAGGCTCTTGGTCTTACTGCTGTTGTGGGTTTTAACGTGATGCTCTCCCCACCGTTAGGAATTGTGCATTTTGCTCGAGGCATTCTCGAAGCCAGTCTAGTTTATAACCATTGTAACTGCAGTGGAAGAATTGAAGTAGGTTTGTCACACTTTATAATTTGACTTAATTGATAATCTATTGGCAATAATTTCACTTGAAAATATCCTCACCTGCAAAGATTCATATAAATTCTCTCCATTGTGGTAATGTTGATTAAGATACTAAATTCAGTGTGTTCCAGGGAGGGGTGGCCTCTGTTGTTATTGCGCTGCGGGGTGTGATTAGTGCTTCCTTGGCAATCAGAACATTGATTACACCAAACAACCCATCTGAATTGTGCTCACAAGCAACTTCTTGTCAGCACTGGACAGCAAATACTGTAATGGTAAGACCGAGCATGTTAATCCACTCTAGCAATGGAGTCACAAATAATAAGGTGTGCTTTAAAGGTGCCTTACATTCCAGTCTATGATAATGTTCACATTCCTTTCTATAGAACCTGAATCTGTGAAGTTTCCTGTTTGCAGGTTTGTGTTAAAAGCACAAATGTTCTTAGCATACAATCGCTTAATTCTGCAGATGGCCACAGAATTATTAATTTTCCTATCAGTAACTATAATATTATTGAACTTGTTTAGTTATTTAATCTCAGTTCATATAAGAGAACTTAGGGTTTCTAATTAGAAAAATGATGAGAAAAGAGAAAGCTGTTTTTATCCCTTATATTTTTGGTCATAATATTTTTTTCTGAAGTTAAAAATATAACGCATTCTTCATCATGACTGCTTGTTTGGATCATGGGAGTTTGGCCAAATTTGAATGTCTCTTGGTCAACAGCAAAGCTCTCCTCTTTCCTTTTAAACACTTGCTGTTCCCCTGTACTTTTCTGAGTAATCAGCTCCCACGACTTTGTCCCTGACTATATCTGTATTTCTAGGGTGAAGTCTCATTTGCTCAGGACCATCATTGCAATGTGCTAAGTATGGCTTGCTTTTTACGTTCCAACACTGCTATCGATTTGTATATACAGCACATTTTCTGTGTTTAATTGACACTTCTCCACTGTAAGACACTGGCAGCGTTGCTGGCATGAGCCAAGGCCGTGCTGCTTTACGTGAGGAGTTTCCACTTGACAGGTGAGACACCAAGGTCACTTAAAAGGTGCACATGGTAACAGCATCACTTAATCGTGTTTAGGGATCTGAATTACCAGATGAGATAAATGAGGCCTGTCACTCCTGAGAAGGATGCCTTTTTTCTGTGCTTTTATTATGTTTCTCATCCTTGATGATTTGTCTTTAATTTCAGCTGTAGAATATCTAGGATGTCTATGACATCATAAGCAAACTTCACATGTCTTAAAACAGGCAGTTATGTATTTTACCAGGAGGGATGCCCCTTAGCGAGTATTTTTTTGAGTGACATCCTAGTTAGAAAAGTGTGTTCATTTATTAGCAATATCCGGTGTTAAAATTGCCTTATTTTCTTAACAGTATATGTAGAACAATCTTTTATATCCACATATCTTTATAGATGATAAATGCAGAGAAGGCTTTCTACATTTCAGTTTTAATTTAGATGTACTTCCCAAGACATACCGTGAGACATTCAGAGAGCTGGCCGCAGGGCTGGTATGGAGGTGCTGAGTGACAGGCACACCTGAATTCCCACTTCCCTTACTTATTAAATCAGTGTATTCACTGTAGGATTAGTAAACCAGTGTGATTTTTTTAGCTTTCCTGTTATCTATGTGGCAAATGATAACAGCATGTACCTGCCCTGACTCCCTCCCAAGGGTCCCTCCTTCCATCCCTAGGACCTGTGCGTACCAGGCACAGGGCAGTGACCTGTACATGTTTGTTGGAATCATGAGTGAAGGACACAAACCAAGTCTCAGGAGAACTCAGAAACCCCAGACCGGAACTGCCATGTCCTCTGGGTCTAAGGTCTCACTCCTGGGAGCCGTGAGTTGGAGTCTAAAGGTCACTTTGGGTCTGATCCCAATCAGACTTAGAACTTGCTATTTTAAAACATTTAATAAACAGATGTATTTTTATATTTATGGGGTACAATGTGATTTTTGATATATGTAAGCATCGTGGAATGATTAAGTAAGTCAAGCAAATTAACATCTCAACATACCAGTCACAGAAACTGGCTATGTAACTGGATTCTAGAGGTATTTTTGTTGAGTGAAATACAACAAAGAAGGTTAAAAAGGCCTTTGTAAGGAAAGTGCACTGAGAATTCTGTGGGAAGTACGTGTGTATGACCGCGTGCCCTCTGGAGAGTTTCGAGAGGAAGATTTGGATTATTTTCTGCTAACACTAGATGTCACTTTCCCCCAGTACATACTGAAGTCCATTTAAAGGACAGAAGCAGGTTTATCCTTTCTATTTCTGTCCTGCATCCTGAGCTCCTTGAGTGGACATAAGCCTCACCTGAGGAGTGACCCGTGCACCCTACCGGCGCTCCGCCTGTGCTTATCCCAGAGCCCAGCAGGGGGCACCCTGGAGCTCCCACCCGCCCCTGCCTTCCAGGACTGTGCCCTCTCTTCCTCAGACTTTATCTTTCTCTAATGCAGGTTTCCAAGGCTATTAAAAAGTGCTGTGACTATTAGGATGTTGTGATTTTTCAATTTGAATTACCTAGCAAGTGTGTTTTCTAAGGAGTCTACATGTTTAGATCCTATAAATATTATTAAGTAGTTATTTTTTAATTAAGCAAAGAATTAGAATTTTAAAAAAGAAACAGGTGTCTTAACTTATTTAGGAGAAACTGTTGTAAATACTTACAAAATGTAAAGATATTTTTAGCCACCTCTTGCTATAAAGTTGCCCAGTTTTGATTCTGCTTACCTACTGCAGTTTCTAAAGAAATTGTGTATCATTCCTTTCTCTGTACTGAAAACCTACACTAGAGGCCAGCATATTATCTATAATAATAATTATTATACGTGATTCTAAACTGTCAACATTTGAGTATCGAAACAATTTGCATAGGCACCAAAATTCATTTGGTATTTAGATGATTATCATTTGATTACAGCACTGAATTGTATTTTTTTAATTATTATTTTTTTATTATTAAATCATAGCTGTGTACATTAGTGCAATCAAGGGGTGCAATGTGCTGGTTTCATATACAATCTGAAATATAATTGTATTATTACAAATACAATCACATGAGATATTAAAATTAAGTTTCATAAATGTAACTTTGCTTATTAACCTTCATTTAATAAATTTATTTTTCACACCATTTTCTGGAAGGCAAACTCTCTTCTTCTGGCCATTGAATAGTAATAGCAGTTAAGCATTGACTAATGAAGAATTAACTGTAATTATTTATATTTTAATGAAAATAGTTTAAATGACAAATCATATGTAAGAATTAAATTCCATTTCTAGAGTGAATGCTTCTTGCAGGCAGATATTTTATTGTCTATTTTATAAATTATTCTATGTAAAATTGCAACCATGGGAATGCACCCTAATTCTATAGAACATTTTTGTTAATTCGACTAGTGTTTAGAAAAATCTGTATTTGTCAAGTGGAATATAGCTGTCAGTTATTCTTATCAAAAATTGTAACATTTTTCCATTGGAAAGTGAACATTTTCCATTTAGCAGCATTTTCACACATTTCACCTGACAAAATGTTCAGCACTAAATATAGCGGTGCTTAATAGTCTGAAAGGGGGGCGGGCTCCCTGGACCCGCCCTGCAGCTCGCTGTGCGCCAAGCCCCCCACCCAGCAGCGAGCCCTGCTCTGCCGTGTGGCCAGTCCCTGCTTGGGACCCCAAGAACTGACCACAACAGCTGGGCGCCCGCAGGACTTTGCTTCCTCCCCTGGCTCCTCGTTCACTGCCCTCCTTGTCTCATCTTTCTCTTGGACCCTTTGGGCGACTCCTCCCGCCCCCCATGATTTCAACAGCCTGGCTTAGAACTTCCACTTTCTTTTCCGCTGCTCATGGGCCGGGAATCCACGTCCTCTCCAGCCCCAGCCAGGTCCTGCGCCCTCCGAGCCCTGCCCCTGAGCCAGTTTCCTTCCCGGCTGTACACTCAGCGTCGCCCACACGGCCGGGCTCTGGCCCACCTGTGCCCACCTGTGCCACCCGGGCAGGGTCTCCGAACAGCCCCGCGCCTCTTCCCTGCCGCGGGGACTCTCGGGCTCCCGCCACCCTCCCGTCGAAGGCCGCAGCTAGGACTCTGAGCTGCTTACCAGCTCGTGGAAGGGGAAGGAGACAGGTGCAGACAGGAAGCCGTGCGTCAGTCCAATCAATAAGCGTTCATCTGAGTTATGTGTGTAGTTCCATGAATAAGGGGGAGAAAGTTCCATCTCTGGGTTTTGAATTAAGAAATTACGATTAGTTTATTTGGATTTAAATTCTGCCTTTATATTCTTACCATGGCTAAATTTCAAATGTAATTTTACACGTCAGCATAACTATTAATGGTAAATATAATTTATTCTTGTTTCCAGCCTGCTCAAGATTATCCTTAATGATTTCTCTTCAGATAATTATACTTTGCCAGGCGGCTCTCTTGAGTTTGACGTTCCATGTTATAATTATCTCCAGTTTCCATTCTCTACTGAGAAATATGAAGTCGCTTCTTATACCTTAATCCTGAGGATACTCAGAGCATGATGAGTTAGGGGCTGTCTTCTGAGAACTGCCTGCTGACATCCACACGACACAGTTACCTTGACTTGGTGACAAAAGTCTGTCTGGTTTTATTCCTAAACTATTCTGGTTTGCAACAACGTAGCGGCACACTGCTAGTTTAGTCTCCAGGAACACCAGGGATTTCCCTGCTTTCCTGCAGGGGGCAGTCATGGGGTGAGGACGACCAAGGAATGGGGCTCAAGTCTCATCTTCCTGAGAACTGGGATTGAGGGATGTTTCAATTAAGCAAGATTTGGAAAGTGCTCCGTGATGGCAAATGTGTGCATATGTGTACATGCTCACACAGTTTACAGGGCAAGGACTGAGCTCCTATCAGGGGACATACCCTGGGCTGGAAACTAAAGATAAGAAAAATAGAATGGAACACGACTCAGACCTGGGGAGTGGGGACACGAGAGGCACATTCTCAACACTCAGACGCAAAGCAGAAAGCAACTAACACGAGCTCCTCTCCCGAGTGTCATCAGTGCTGTGACTGTTAGAGCTCAGCTGTGAAAAGAGGAAACATAAACAAATGCAGGCTGTTAGGGATGTTCAGGGAAAGAGAGAGGTGCTTTTTTTTGTTTGTTTTGTTTTGGTTTGGTTTTTTTTTCTTGAGACAGACTCTCACTATGTCTCCCTGGTTTCACAGTTCACAGCAACCTCAAACTCGGGTTTTAAGTGATTCTCTTGCCTCAGCCTCCCCAGTAGCTGAGACTACAGGTGCCCACCACAATGCCTGGCTATTTTTTTGTTAGTCATTGTTGTTTAGCAATCCCTGGCTGGGTTCGAACCCACCAGCCCCCGTGTATGTGGCCAGTGCCCTAGCTACTGAGCTATGGGCGCTGAGCCAAGAGAGAGGTTTCGTTACACAGAAAGGCACATACAAGCATGCTGACAGCCACGCAGTTGCCAGCAGGGTTCCCGCTTCTGTGAGAGCCCAGTGCTGCAGCCGACCTGAGGTGGAGCTGAGGCGGTGAGCAGGATGGGAGCAGCTGTGAACACAGGCCAAGCTTCTTTGCTCACCCACTGCTCACCTTCTGCAGTGCGGTCCAGGTCCTAACAGGGTCTGGACTGGTACCGGTCCACAGCTGGGCTGGGGCCTGCAGCCTGAGGATTAGCGCCCTGACTCACCTTGTTACTGAACTTTGCATCCTGTGACCAGCAACTCTTCACTGCCCGGATAACCTCTGTTCCTCTCTCCCTCTGCTTCTGTGGGTGAGATCTCACAGTGTTCGCCTTTAAGTTAAGGGCCCTGAGAGGAGGAGGTCCCTCTGAAAGAGGGAGGTGATGAAGTTTGGAGAGACCACAGAGCAGAGAGTGAGGTTGGCCCCTGGGCAGAGACAGGAGCCACGTGGTCACCAGCCAGGGCCACTTGCAGCCACCAAAAGCTGGAAGAAGCCAGAGGGAGCCTCTCCTAGAGCCTCGGGAAGGATCTGATTTTGGACTTCTGGCTTCCACAATGATAAAGAAATAAATTTCTTTTGTTTTAAAGCCAGTAAGTTAATGAAAATGTTACAGCAGTCATACAAAGATAATGTGCGTTTTTAGATAAAATCATTTTTAAGGGAATATCTTACTTAAAAATACAGAGAATTTGTGCGTAGAGCACCAAGTTAGGAATAGTCACACAATTTCTTGCGTATACTGAGTGCTGCGTCCTAAGAACTCCTCCGACGGCGTCATTCTGCTGACACAGCCCTGGAGTGGTGGTGTCCATGGTGCCCACTTAGACATGAAGCGTCAGGGCAGACCTGAACACCTGTGCAGCTCCTGGGGTCTCTGCACACAGCTGGGAAATGTACTGGACACTTTTTTGTTAAACTAAAGGATGGCAACAGGAACTAGAAAATCAGAAATCTGAAGGAGAACATCGTCATACATCCTTTCCAGTTACCTGTTTTACATTCAGGCGACCCCTACAAGCTGGGGGCAAGTTTATAGGTAACACAGAAGGCAGAGACTATGCACCAACCCTTCCTCCCAGTGGGGAAGGGATGTTGAGATCATGCAGGGAAGCATTGTGTTAGATTCTCCAGATTTTGTGCTTTAAGATGGATTTTGCTTAAAAAATTCTTCAAAGGTGCAACGTTTTATTGGAGCTGAACTAGCTGAAGCTTTGTGAATTTCTTGAATGGTAATCATTTAAATAAAACTCTAAAGTCATTATCATCTAATTTGGTGTTTAGATTTTGAAATCGAGAACAGGGATTTATAACTGAAATCAGTTCTAATGTAAATAAATGATAATTTAAGATAAAGTGGTTCATTTAAAATTCGGAGAGGCATGAAAAAAAATTCAAGCTTACAGTTTTTTTCTACAAGAGCTTTCTAGATGTAATATAAGTAAAATGGATTATTATGTGTGTTTTACATGTTGATGTCAACGTAGTTGTAATGTCAAGATATTCAAGATTTTGGAATAATATAAGAACTAAAACAATTGTATTGGGGGGGGGGGCGTAGGTGCCCATAACCTTTGCCGGGATGTACACTGAGGGCAGTTGACAAGAGAAAAATCTCAGACTTAGTTATCTAAGGTGAAGAAACCGACAGGAGCCTGTGAGAGGTGGACAGGGAGCCAGAAGCATCTTAAGCGCAGCCTGCAAGTGTAGCCCTGGGCCATTCCCCCACAGGTCCCTTTTTCAATCAAAAATCGTAAATCAAGTTGACATTATAATGCATAAACTTAATTCAAGTTATTTAAAGCAAGTGCCATAGGTAACCATGTAGACAAACCATGTGATTACAGCTTTACAAACTGGGGATAAACTTTCCTAATCCTCCACGATGATTTCTACCTATGCTGGGCAAGACTCAGGCGATAGTAATCTTTGGTTCCTAGGCATTCTGCTCTCAGCCACCAGGTAACAATAGGGCCGTCTGCAAGAAATGCCTGGCCTAAACTAAACTGTAAACCTGATTCCTATGTTGTATGTCTTGAAGCTTTAAGAAATTAGAATCTGATTCTGAAACTGCTAATAATAACAAATGAAAGATAAATAATGACACACAAACACATAGATGAGATTACTCTTCAGTGCATATGAACACGTTTGTTCTTTCTACCATCCAAAATGAAGTAGGAAAAACTAGTCCGATAACATACTTAGTAATGGACAATACTTAGATAAGATTGAATCATAGTTTCAAAAATTAATTTCTGGTTTGGATAATATTGTACATGTAGTAACAAAATGAAGACGAGAAGCTGGTGTCTAAAAAGAGACTGTCCAATGGAAAGTTTTCCAGATAGGAAAAGGCAAGGCACGGAAGCCCTGGGAGAGCGGCTGCATGTGAAAACGATGTGCTTTGTAGGTGTGGGGAGTAAATATTTTCTTCTTCATCTCTCCTGTATCTAACTGAGGTGAGGACCCATGCCCTGGTGAACATTCTATTACAATTTAGGTACTGCGGTTACCTCCTTCCACGGCTTCACCAGATTTCACTGTGTCCTGTAGGTTTTTGCTCTTTTTACTGGTTTGTGATTTCTGTGTTTGCAGGAGGAGAGGAGAAGGGGATGGGGAGTTCCAGGGCCTGCCCTCGGTTTTGGGTGAGAGGCTCTCAGGAGAAGGTGTGTTTTTCTCCCGTCTGGCCTTAGATTGCTCGCCCCACTGCATCTGGCTCCCAGGCGCTCCTGGAAGGGCTGCTGGAAGGAGCCCTCCCAAGGTGAGCTACTGGGTCTTTCTCTCTCCTCTGCGGAATTCCGTGCCTTCCTTCACGCTCTTGACACAGCTGTGAATGGTGGCCTGGTGTCTGTGTCCCACCATAGAAAGTGTGAAAACTATGGAAAACCTGTGAGAAAGAGCAGTCCCCAAGACCTGGTCAGTGTTTAATAGGTTCTATTCTGGCCATTTTTCTTTTTCCAGCATATATTCTGTAAGTTAAACTCATCCTCTAGATAGAAGTTTTTCATCCTGTTCCTTAAAACTTCTCACTATAAACTGATATTTTTTCCAGTTTACTTAGAAATAGTCACTAATTATTGTCGAATCCCTGCTTAATATTCTGCTATATGAGCAGAGGGATTTTGTCAGTGACACAGCTGTGCGGGTGTGTGTGGAGGCCTGCACCTGTGCCGTCGTGATCCTACTCTGATGCTCGGCTGCTCGACTGAGGGACGGTGCTGCTCACTGGAGAGCGGTGGTTCTCAACCTGTGGGTCGCGACCCCTTTGGGGGTTGAATGACCCTTTCACAGGAGTCACCTAAATACATCCTGCATATCAGATATTTATATTATGATTTGTAACAGTAGCAAAATTACAGTTATGAAGTAGCAATGAAAATAATTTTATGGTCGGGAGTCACCACAACAAGGAATTGTATTAAAGGGTCACGGCATTAGGAGGGTTAAGAACCACTGGTGTAGAATCTCGGAGGGTGAATGCTGGGTCTCTAAATTCCATGGTTCCCTGAATATTCAGTTTCACTTCTCTCATTTCTCAAGAATGCTTCAATAAATTATGTTTTGGATGTGTGTTTTATTCTCTGATTCTCAGATCTGTGGCGGTGGTACGTGGGTCATTATGAAAGTTGTGAGACACAGAAAAATCAAGAAACATACAATCTACATGACTAAACACAAACGAAGCCCTCCTAAATTTGCTGTGTTTCTTGGCAGTGAAATAATGAGCCGTAGCGGGATCTGTCTCAGAACATACTTCTGCAGCTCTCTGTGTCCTGGGACTTAGCCTCTGTTCGGCAGACAGAACTCTGGGCCAGGCCCAGGTGCCCAGCAGCACGAGGAGGTCTGACCTCTCCGAGGGTGTCTCCCCTGGACCCAGGAGGAGGGCTACCCAGGGGCCCTTCCGCCAGGTTCCTATCCCTCCCTGCCTTGTAGGTCACACCCACTCATCCTGCTAGCGATTTTAAGTGGAGTTAATTGTGAGAACTTAAAATTTTAGGCATCCTGATTTTCTGTTGATATAAATCTTTACCTTATTGATAGTTCCAAAATTTCTAGAAAATGATGAATGATGATGGTGAATATAGCAACTTTGTTTTGTTTCATATGTTACTATGTAATTAGTATGAGTGGCTGTTGGTTTGACAGATATTCCATTCATCTGTTAAGGGAAATCTTATTATTAGGATTTAAATAGTTTTTTGAAAGTTGGGAATGATAACTGAATTTTGTTGATTGTCTTTAGCTTTTGAAATGATTATATAACTTTTCTTCTTTGATTTAGTTGACCTATGTCATATGAATAGATTTATATACATCATATCATGCTTTGCATTTGAGATAATTATTACTTAATTGTAGGAGATTATTTCCCTTCCATATGGTTGAATAATGCTTACTCATATTCAATTTAAAATTTATAATATATTGTGTTCATATTGCATAATAATTTCTGCACTGAAGTTCTCATGTTTTGATACCAGTATCACAATTACTTCATCAATAAATTAGGTAACCTTTTAATACTCTGAGCAGTTTAGAGATAATAACAATTTTGTTTTAAATTTGATTGTTGTAAATTCTAAACATATATAAATCAAGTACATGTTTTGTAGATTACTCTTTAACTGTTATTCTATTTTTCTATATGTATTATATTTTCTTTTTATTTTCCATAGTTTTAATAACTCAATTTTTAAAGAAAAATTCCCATTTTTATCAGTATTTTTAAGTGTATTAATGTGGAACTTCACAATCATACTTAAGATACCTTCTGTTCTCTGCTGTGACTCACAGACTACAATTTGGTGGAGCCTCCTCCCTGGCTCTGGTAAGTGGTGGTTGACTTTGTTTCCCAGGCATGTTAGTGTTTGACTAAGCCCCAGGAGGACTTTGGTATGATGCTGGAAGTTGGCATGTGAGTAACTACAGGCCACCTCAATCCTGCATTTACTCAGGAGACATGGACCCAGTCAACTGTTTCTCAAACTAGGGTGCAATAGGAGTCACTGGAAGGTGTAGGATGAACACAGGGCCTATTGTATTTAGAGATAAAACAGGTAGAGAATAAGTAATTTTAATGGGCCCTTAATTTAAACCATTTGTATTCTATCTATCTAAGAAAGTGTAAAACTCATCTCAGATTTCAAGATAAGCATATAATGAGAGATTAAAAATACCATGGTACATCCTGTTTTTATGTTGACGTACTCCTAGTCATCTGCTCTTGCTCCTGGGGGATGTGCTTTTGAATACTGATCAATGAAAGAAATAACTTGGGGCAGCATTGAACTATTTCCATCCCTATAGATTAAGAACAGAGGCAGGTAAATAATGTCTCTCCTAAAGGGCTTTGGAGCACACAGGTGGGTGGGGAGAGAAGTCTCTGAGAGCACCTGCAGCAAGGGACAGCTCCAGTCTCCTGCAGCCAGTTCTTTCCTTTCTGGATTCTTCTTCACAGGAGGTTGTCGGTGCAACATGATGCAAATTAATAACACCCACTCATTCTGTTATGCATTGAACTGAGGGACTCAGGAAGGCCAACACCAGCAAGCATTCCACTTGTAGAGATAAGGGTGTGGCCCTCTCCAATGTTCCTCACTGGCTTTTATTGAAATCTCAAGCATGAGAAAATACAGTGCAACAGAAAGCTGCAGCAGAAAACTTCAAAGAAAGTAAAGGTTAAAAAACAAGAAGTTTTTTTATAACTGCATGACTGACTCCTAACACACCCTGTTTACTGCACTTCTGTCTTGTCTTAATCTTATCACCGCTAATGTATGACTTGGGGCTGGGAAAGTTTGCTGTGTCTGGCGAGTACTGTTTTTAGTACTCAGGGCCAGCAGTGACTCTTGGCTTTTGTCCAGATTACTCTGTTCCTAGTGTCTAGCACTTTTAGCCCTATGCTCTGTACTACAGAGAGGAAGCATTTCTGTAAACTTACTGACACATGTGTCTCCTTTAATACATCTGTTGGGAGTTAACATACCACAATATCCCCAGGAAATGTTTTGTTTTGATTTTCTTACACAGAATGGTAGGATTAGCAAATGCAATCTCTGGGTTTTGAGTTTCCTGTAGTGTCTTCTAAACTAGCATTTTCTTTTTCTTAAATTTTAGGCCTATATGGTACTAATTTTTTTGATCCCTGAGAGCCGTTGAGTTCAATGTTTCTCCCATCTGAAATGTAGAGGTGTTCATTTCCACTGAACACCTCTACAAAAATGGCAACATGTCAGTCCTGGTTTGAGTACGGCAGTGGTGCTTGTAACAGAGGAGGGAAGTCACCACAGACAGGCAGCTTTACATCTTTACTATTTGAAATGGTTATATAACTTTTCTTCTTTGATTTAGTTCACCTGTGTCATATGAGGAACATTGGAGGGGGCCTTTTACACTGAAGGCCACAATCTCTCTGGTTTGCAAAAAATCCACTGGAATAAAAAAATCTCTTTCCTCCAAATCCTGTTTCACAGAAATTTTGTTCATAGGTTAAATAAAATGTACAAAGCAGAGATGGATCCAGAACCTTTACCTCAAAGGCTATGCTTTCCTTAGTAGTAAGAAAAGTATCCTCAGTTACCAGTTTTCACATTTTACTGAACAGTCAGTGAGGTCTAGGGTGAATGGTTTAGGCTCACAATTCTCAGTTGAGAATGATTCTTAAAAGGTGATTTTTCCACATGTTGACCTCTTAGGAAGTGCAGAAGCATTGCCGTACTAAGCAGCAGATTGCCCTCAGCCACTTCCTGTGGAGCATACACACCACCAGGTTTCACCATGAGGGACCTTGTCTCTTTCAGGGGACCCATCCACATGGACCACTTGTCTCCTGCAGGGGACCCACCCATATGGACCACTTTTCTCCTGCAGGGGACCCATCCACATGGACCACTTTTCTTCTGCAGGGGACCCATCCATGTGGACCACTTATCTCCTGCAGGGGACCCATCCACGTGGGCCACTTGTCTCCTGCAAGGGACCCATCTATGTGGACCACTTGTCTCCTGCAGGGGACCCATCCACATGGGCCACTTGTCTCCTGCAGGGAACCCATCCACATGGGCCACTTATCTCCTGCAGGGGACCCATCCACATGGGCCACTTGTCTCCTGCAGGGGACTCATCCAAGTGGACCACTTGTCTCCTGCAGGGGACCCACCCACATGGACCAATTTTCTCCTGCAGGGGACCCATCCACGTGGGCCACTTGTCTCCTGCAGGGGACCCATCCATGTGGACCACTTGTCTCCTGCAGGGGATCGGTGGCTGCACTTGGGGTCCTGGGAAGAGGGTCCTCCTGGCCCATCCTCTTGCTGTCTCACTTTAGAGGGGCCAGAGTCCACCTCTGTCACCCACAGGTCATTCCTTCCACTCTTGCCTCCCCGCCCTGTTTGGGGTCTGCGCCCTGGGGGACCTGAGCCAGCGCAGTCCCTTCTCCCCTTTCCTGTCCCTGTAATTCATTCTCTGCAGGGTCTCCTGAGTTATTTCTCTGCTTTCCAGAACTGCTTAGTTTTGATATTTAAAAAAATAGTTATTGTTATACTTACAGCGACTTCTTTCAGATATTTAAATCTATTAAGAGTACTTATTTCGTATTCAGTACTTAATAATTTCAACATCTGCAGTCTTTTCCCACTTCTGCAATTTGTTACTTTTACGTATTTTGACTCTTGGGGAATTACTTATTTCTTGTATTTTTAATCATTTCTCATTGTGTTCCTTTGAACTCTGATTGTGAGAATTCTTTGAGCAATACATTCCTTTAATCTTTACCTGTGAGAATTCTAAGATTTGGAAAGGCTTTTTATAATGCAGAAGCTGTCAGAAAAAGGAAGATAATTCTGACTATAAAGACATTTTTTAGGAGACTAGGCAGGAGGAGCCAAGATGGCAGCCGAGTAACAGCTTCCTTGCAACTGGGCACGGTGAGACTGGGGAGAGAAGAATTCAGGGATCTCTGGCTGGTGAGATCTGCCCAGAAACATCCCTTTGGGGACATAGGGAGATAGCATGAGACTTCTGGACCCCCGAGGAAGGCAAAAGCAGTGGAGATCTGGCAAGTGCTTGCGTGTGTTCATTTGGTCTAATCCTGCTGGCAGCTGTGGCTGCAGCAGCAGTGAGATTGGAAACTGGAAAGGCCTTACCTGTGAGCTGTTCGGGTTTCTTTTGGACTTGGCACTCAGTTGAACTGCCTTGGGACAACTGGGGCAAGAGTGAGGAGGTCTTTGACTGTTGTCTGGGGCTCCAGACTGAGCCGCCGGGCCAGACGGAGCTACCAGTGTTTGGTGGT
>CAUYRH010026129.1:0-18640 GCA_963574655.1 Perodicticus potto
TGTAGTCCCAGCTACTTGGGAGGCGGAGGCAGGAGACTCGCTTGAGCCCAGGAATTGGAGGTTGCTGTGAGCTGTGATGCCACGGCACTCTATCCAGGGTGACAGCTTGAGGCTCTGTCTCAAAAAAAAAAAAAAAAGAAATACACCAACTGTCAACTCCAGAGCCTGGGAATGACTCACCTTTCAAGTCTCCACAGCATTCAGCACAGATGTTATCCACAGTAGGCACGGAGACAAATCAATTAACTTGAGCTTCGGCTCCACTGTAGGCATGATGCTTTCTTCTGCTTTTTTTTTTTTGAGACAGCCTTAAGCTGTCACCCTGGATAGACTGCTGTGGCATCACAGCTCACAGCAACCTCCAACTCCTGGGTTCAAGCGATTCTCCTGCCTCCGCCTCCCAAGTAGCTGGGACTACAGGTGCCCTCCACAACGCCTGGCTATTTTTTGGTTGCAGCATCATTGTTGTTTGGCGGGCCCTGGCTGGATTCGAACCCACCAGCTCAGTGGCTGGTGCCTAAGCCGCTTGAGCCACAGGCGCCAAGCTGCATGATGCTTTCTTATCTTTTTATTTTTTTAGAGACAGGGTCTCAACTCTTGTCATATAAGCTGGAGTGCAGTGGTGGGATCACAGCTCATCGTAGCCTTAAACTCCTGGGCTCAAGTGATCCTCCTACTTCAGCTTCCTGAGTAACTGAGACTGCAAGTCTTGGTTATTTTATTATTATTATTTTTTTTTGTAGAGACAGTCTCACTTTATCGCCCTAGGTAGAGTGCCGTGGCATCACACAGCTCACAGCAACCTCCAACTCCTGGGCTTTAGGCGATTCTCTTGCCTCAGCCTCCCGAGTAGCTGGGACCACAGGCGCCCGCCACAACACCCGGCTATTTTTCTGTTTTGCAGTTGGGCTGAGGCCGGCTTTGAACCCGCCACCTTCAGTATATGGGGCCGGCGCCCTACTCGCTGAGCCATAGGCACCGCCCTTGGTTATTTTATTATTATTTTAAAAAATATCTTGTAGGGCCCAGGGTCTCACTATATTGCCTGGGACTACAGGTGCCCTGGCTAATTAAACAAAAAAAAATTTTGTTTTTTTTTTTTGAGACAAAGTCTCGCTATGTCACCCTCGGTAGAGTGCCATGGCGTCACAGCTCACAGCAACCTTAAACTCTTGGCCTTAAGTGATTCTCTTGCCTCAGCCTCCCAAGTAGCTGGGACAGGTGCCTGCCACAACACCCAGCTACTTTTTTGTTGCAGTTGTCATTGATATTTACTTGGCCTGGGCCAGTTCAAACCCGCCACCCTCAGTGCATGTGGTTGGCCCCTTAATCACTGTGCTACTGGCGCCACCTAAAAAAAAATTCTTTTATACAGGTTTCCACTGTTGCCCAGTGTAGTCTTGAACTCCTGACCCCAAGTGATCCTCCTGCCTCAGCCTCCTAAACTGCTGGGATTCAGCCACTGCACCTGGCCTACATTTATCATTTAGATTTCAATCACGATTCTTTTTTTTCACAGAATCTTATTATGTCACCCTCAGTGGAGTGCCCTGGTGTCATAGCTCACAGTTACCTCCAATTCCTGGGCTCAAGTGAGTCTCTTGCCTCTGCCTCCCAAGTAGCTGGGACTACAGGTGCCCACCACAACGCCTGGCTATATATGTATTTTTTTTTTTGAGACACAGTCTTACTTTGTCACCCTCAATAGAGTGCCAGTGGCATCATAGCTCACAGCAACCTCGAATTCTTGGGCTCAAGTGATTCTCTTGTCTCAGGCCTCCAAGTAACTGGGACTACAGGCGCCTGTCACAATGCTCAGCTATTTTTTTTAAAAAATGGGGTCTTGCTCTTACTCAGGCTGGTCTGGAATCTGTGAACTCAGGAAATCCACCTGCCTCAGCCTCCCAGAGTGCTGGGATTACAGGCACTAGTCACCATGCCCTGCCCAACTTCAATCACAATTCTAAGAGGTGAATGCTGTTAACCTCCATTTTTTACAGACAGAAAAACAGAGGCACAATCAACTTGCCCAAAGACCAGTCAAGAAGAGACCACTAGGTTTAGTCCTAAGAAGTGTTACTTTATAAATGAAGATACACTGCCTGGGCACAGAAGCAGCATCAAGACACAATACCATTTTCTGCTCAGGTCTGTAGTTTTATTAGAAAAGTCTTTGTGACTGTTGGAATAGAACATTTGCCCAGCCCAATGAAAAAGTAAATAAGCAATAAATTAAACTAACAGTCGATAACATACAGTAATTTAGCTCAAGTTCACTTGGGGCGAGGGTGACCTACAGTCACAAATTTGACATCTGGTGATGCTGATTTGAAGTGGCAACTCTCAGGCTACACTCTGCCTTTTATCATAGCTGGGGTAAACTCATCTTTACAGGCCATTAAGTTATTCATGAGAAAAACCCATCTTTCCTTTCAGATCTAGAGATTAGAATCAAAGTCAAATTATCCATGAATCCAAGGAATGTGACCTTGTGTGTGTGGGGGGGGGGTTGACAAAAATCTATTGTTTGAGCTGAGGGAACAGAACTGTCCACGGACAGGGTCCACAGCTTTGGTTCTTCAGCCTTTCACGTTGCTGAGTACTAAACACTGATCACAGCTCTGCTGCCTTTCAAAGGCCTGCTACACTCCTGAATTTTAAGCTTTAACACCAGGTTAAGAATTGGTTGTCAAGAATTCAGAGTTGCTGTGGTGAAGGGCAAAGGCCCTGTTCTCTACATTCTAATAATTCAATGTTTGTTCCTTTTTCTTTGTGACCTTGACTCCAAGGTGGCAGGAAGGAAACAAATCTTATTCCTCTTTGCCCACCTCTTTCAATGCCTGAGACTAATGCTTATTGAATTGTTCCTTTTTAAAGCCAGAAAATGCTCATTAAGGTTCATTCTCTGTGAGTCTGGGGTTTCTTTAGCCACTTGCCTCATGATGTAAGAAGCCTTTGTTTTTCAGGATGATCTAGAGGTTTCCAGCTACAAAAGCAGCCTTGGGTGAAAATAGGAACCACCCAAATGTGCATTAGCTGGGGAGAGTTGAATAAGTAAGGGCACACCCCTGCCACTGACTTAGCAACAGTTACAAAGGCCAGGGCAGAAAAATGTTAAAACACACACAGAGACTATGGTAGGTATTTATTAGCCTGAATGCTTTATATTCTGTGGGGTGAAAATAGAAAGCTGTTAACAGAGTAATGAGACCCTGTTTTTAGAGACAGGGTCTTGTTCTGATACCTAGTCTGGTCTGGAACGCCTGCCCTCCAACAGTCCTCCTACCTCAGGCATCACTGCACCCTGTATGGTATTCCTTCCTATTTCAGAAGGAAGTTTTATGTATGCCACACACTTGTAATAACACAAGGCTTATATGAGAATGGACAAACTGTCAATAGGAAATGTGGGACTTGCGGGATTTTTCTGGAGACTTCCGTGTTTTACTTTCTCCTTTCTTGAATAGTTTGTTTGCTGAGTGTCACTACTCTGGCAGTAAGCACCCCGGCCAAGGCTGCGGTGTGGGGAGTTGTTTGCAGGGAGAGGTCCCTTGAGGTCATCTGTGAAGCTAACTGGAACTCACAGCTGATGGGGTCACTGGTCTGTGCTGGAAGAATGGCAAACTTTGCCTCATTGACACATCAAAAGACTTACCTTGAGATTTGGTTTTCAAAGGTTCTAATATTAGAAATGACAGAGACCAGGAAGCAGTGTACTAGCACTAGCTAACATGCACCGAGCACCCAGACTAACTGCCAGGCATTCTCACACCAGATGGGCCAAGGGACACAATTATGGGTCCCATTTCAGAGATGGGCAAAAGGAGTAGCAAAGGGGCAAAGGAACTTGTCCAAGGTTGTCCAGCTGGTGGGTGGCAAAGCTGGGAACAAGCCTCCCCTGACCTGGGTTCAGTTCTGGAGCCCTGTCCATCTCTTCAAGATCAAAAGACTCCTTCTGGAACTTTCACATTCCTCTGTAGCAAGTAAAAGGAACAGTCTCGATTTTTTGTTAATAAAGTAGAATAACATTTATTTCTTAAAATTTTTATTATACATGCTGTGTTCATGGAAAATCAAGCCATTTAAAGAACTCAAATCAGATATAAATTAAGTTTAGCTCTGAGCTGGTTGCAAGTCATGTTTAGCACAGAAACAGCTAAGCTGAAGCTTTCTTTTCTTTATAGGTTACCATCATTTTCTTGATTTCAGCAATAGCTTTCCCTGGATTCAGACCCTTGAAAAAAGAGAAAATCAATAGCAAATGACAACTGAAACTGAATGGGAACCCCCCCCCCCCTCCAAAGTCTGGGTTGAAACACCTTCACTGGTAGTGCAACGTCAAAGCAGGGTGAATGCAAATCAACTTCCTTAACTATGCTAAATTTGGCTAGTTTAAAAAAAATTAAAAAAATAAAAAATAAATAAAACCCCCAAAGACCCTGGGCTAAGAGCGCCCTCTGTCACTACTTTCAGACATTTAAAAATGATCAGCTCTCTCCGGCAAGAGCTCTGCCACAGCTCTGCTGGTATGTGCTCTTTAACTGCTCAAAGTTATCCAGAGTAGTGTTTTTTTTTCCCCTATGATTATAGGCCAATGCCAAAATCAGACAGACATTTCTAAATCTCTAAATGAACACCATCATTATTGCATCATCAGTGCAGAAGTCAGCATATATAAGCTCTCAAAGGTGTGCGGAAGAAACCACCCTCCCTGTTAACCCTTCATAAACGCTACTGTGAATCTGCCTGCCCAGTACCACTGGTATTAGCTGCAGTCTGGCCCCACAGCTGTAACATCTGTTTTGCAGCAGGAGGCACAATAATTAAATCCACTGAGTGACAGCTTTATAGAAGTGGGAGGGTTGACAGACAAGTATTTGACAAATGAGATGAGGACTTTTCTGAGGTCAGTGAAGGATTCCTCCCCACTTTTTTCTTTTAAGAGACAGAGTCTGTGGCTCAGTGCCTATAGCTCAAGCGTCTAAGGCGCCAGCCACATACACCAGAGCTGGCGGGTTCGAATCCGGTCTGGACCTGCCAAACAATGACAACTACAACCAAAAAATGGCCGGGCTTTGTGGCGGGTGCCTGTAGTCCCAGCTACTTGGGAGGCTGAGGCTAGAGAATCGCTTAAGCCCAGGAGTTGGAGGTTGCTGTGAGCTGTGATGCCATGGCACTCTACCCAGGGCAATAGCTTGAGGCTCTGTCTCAAAAAAAAAAAAAAAAAAAGAGAGTCTCACTTTGTCACCCTCAGTAGAGTGGCATGGCATCACAGCTCACAGCAACCTCCAGCTCTTGGGCTTAGGCGATTCTCTTGCCTCAGCCTCCCAAGTAGCTGGGACTATAGGCGCCCACCAGAACGCCCGGCTATTTTTCTGTTGTGGTTTGACCAGGGCTGGGTTTGAACCCGCTACCCTCAGTATATGGGGCTGGTGCCCTATTCACTGAGCCACAGGCACCACCAAGGATCCCCTTATTTTAAGGTAACTCTAACTCTGGAAAAAAGTGTTGTGGAAAGAAAAAAAAAAAAAAAGAAAGAAAAAGGAATGAAAGAAAAGAGATCTTGAGAGAAAAAGAGAAGTGGAGAAAGACGCTTCATATACTGAAGTGGAGAAAGACACTTCATATACTGTAAAAAGAGTACAGATGAGTATCATGTACAAAAGCAGGAAAGAACACATCTGCACTTCTTTTTTCTTTTCTTTTTTTACTTCTGCACTTCTGAGTAGCATGAGATACCTCTAGAAGTTCACACAAGAATCTGATAATATCATTGCATCAAGGAGGTGGCTGGGGTGGAGTGGGAGCATTTTCATGGTGTATCCTTCTAATTTTGGAACATGTGAATATTTCCTGTCCCTGCAAGGGCCAGAGTGTGCCCAATCTGTGTGGGAAGAGAGAGCCCTGGGACAGGAAACAGGTGGCCTATTTCTAGGCCCCCTGCCACCGATCTGAAAGTGACCTCGAGCAAGTTACTCTCATCCTAGCCCCCAACCTAGGGCTTGGCTTCCCCTCACCCTCACAACACTGGGGTTGAACTCAGGATCAGCCTATGTCTAAGTCTTAAGCCACAAGGTCCAGCCCTGTTTTAATGACCGGGGCAAGGCACAGAGAACTTAGTCTCGGTCACCTGGGCTGTCTGCTGCCTCCTTCAAAGCACAGGTTTGTGACCAGGAATGCACCCGAGTCACCTGCAGGGCTTCTGAAGAGCCACACAAGCCAGGCCCCAACACTGGAGATACTGTCTCTGAGGGTCTCCAGTACCTACACTTAAAAAAACCCCAAAAAACAGAAAGTGCCATTTATTGAGCTGGAGCAGAGCCTGGATGGAAGTCCAGGCAATGGGGGGTTGGAGCCCATGTGTTCCCCCGTCCAGGCCTGTCCTCATACTGCTATCAGGTGAGAAACCCTGTAGCACAGGGAGGGGCCACTGGAAACACAGCAGGTTTCTGGGCCAAAAATAAGTGAATTATCCACTGTGGATTTCATGTGTTCAAAGACACGATTTATTTATTTATTTACACAGAGTTTCATTCTGTTACCCTCGGTAGGGTGCCATGGCATCATAGCTCACAGTAACCTCAAACTCTTGGGCTCGAGCTATTCTCTTGCCTCAGCCTCCCAAGTAGTTGGGACTACAGGTGCCCGCCACAACGCCCAGCTATATTTTTAGAGACGGGGTCTCACTCTGGCTCAGGCTGGTCTCGAACCTGTGAACTCAGGCTATCATACCAGCCTTGGCCTCCCAGAGTCATGGGATTACAGGCATGAGCCACCACACCCAGCCCTTTATTTATTTAACAGCTAACTGGCTGTCCTGAAATTTTCCATCTTGCTGCCCACTGACTCTGCACCTTTTAAGTGAACTGGCTTTGTCCACAGTCCCTGCACAAATAGCAGCCATGTTCTGAGCCACATGGCCCTGGCTCTTCCTGCCCACTGGCCAAGACTGGCACCTGCTATGGTTTGAACATATCCCCCAAAGTTTGAATGCTGGAAATCTAATCCTCAATGCAACTGTATTGAGAGGTGAGACCTTTGAGAGGTGACTAGGTCAAGACTGCTCTGCCTTCACGAATGGATTAATGCTGTTATCACATCAGATAGCACCTCATAAAAAGATATGTTTGTGCCCCCTTTCTCTCTTGTCCTTCCTTCATAGGATGAAGGCAAGACAGCCAATTTGAGATACCAGCATCATGGACTTCCCAGCCTCCATAACTGTGAACCAAAAAAACTTCTTTATAAATTACCTAGCCTGTGATATTCTGTGCTACCAACACAGAACAGACTGAGCTAGCACCCAATCAAACGGCAGCTCGTCTCCGGCCTGCCATGACCTCTGATGTGCTGGCGTGGGAAGCTGAGTGGGAACAATGCAACTTCCTCTCAGGAATGTGAACTGAGAGAATGAAAGCAGACCACGGGCAGCTGACGCTGGAGGTGTGCGCAGGAAGAGGGTGTGAAGCTAGGGGAGCTGGAGCATTTAGTCAAGAGAAAAGCTCCAAGCTCCACAGAGCAGACAGAAAGAACAGGATGGCTGCTAGAGAGCAGATTAGTGGCTGACATGACAAGACAGAGAGATAAGGAGGGAATCTAAGTCCCCACCCCTCCCCCTATGACCCGACAGCTTTCGTTTTATGGTTCCCACAAAGTCACACTGAATGCAGGTACCTACTCATAGATTTCTGTGACATCTTTGACTCTCTTGATGTCCCCATGTGTTAAGTACACCCTGCTTCTGAGGTAGCCTGAGTCTGTTCCTTGTAACTAAGAGCCAAACTAGCTCCCAGGCTCATGCCGAGATAACAGGCACATTCTGTTCCCTTTCCATCTCAAAGGGTCAGCATGTCAGTTCTGAGCGCCACCAGCCCCACATACCTTGGGACATGTCCTCGTGCAGTTCATGATGGTGTGGCAGCGGTACAGAGAGAATGGGTCCTGCAGCTTGGCCAGGCGCTCCTCTGTGAAGTCATCTCTGGAGTCAATCATCCAGCGGTAGGCCTGGGGGACCGGGGGCGGATGAACTGAGCTGTCAACCTCACACCTCTGCTCCAACTCTGTGCCCCGAAAGGGCAGGGGGGAACTCCCTCAGCTTAGATGCCTTGTCTTAGCACTTTTTTTTTTTGTAGAGACAGAGTCTCACTTTATTGCCCTCAGTAGAGTGCTGTGACATCACAGCTCACAGCAACCTCTAACTCCTGGGCTTAGGCCATTCTCTTGCCTCACCCTCTCGAGTAGCTGGGACTACAAGCGCCCGCCACAATGCCTGGCTATTTTTCTGTTTTGCAGTTCTGCTGAGGTCGGGTTTGAACCCGCCACCTTTGGTATATGGAGCCGGTGCCCTACTTGATGAACCACAGGCGCCGCCCTCAGCACTTTTTTTTCTCTCCTCCACCATGTAGTTTTTGGCCAGGGTTGGGTTTGAACCTGGAACCTCCAGCATATGGGGCCAGTGCCCTACCCCTTTGAGCCACAGGCACCACCCCTTTCCCTCCCCCCCTTTTTTTTAGAGACAGAGCCTCAAGCTGTCACCCTGGATAGAGTGCTGTGGCATCACAGCTCACAGCAACATCCAATTTCCTGGGCTCAAGCAAGTCTTCTGCCTCCGCCTCCCAAGTAGCTGGGACTACAGGTGCCCGCCACAATGCCCGGCCATTTTTTGGTTGCAGCTGTCATTGTTGTTTGGCGGGCCTGGGCTGGATTCGAACCCACCAGCTCAGGTGTACGTGGCTGGCGCCTTAGCTGCTTGAGCCACAGGCGCCGAGCCTCCCTCCCTCCCTTTTTTTTGAGACAGAGTCTTGCTCTGTTGCTCAGGCTAGAGTACAGTGGTGTCATCATAGCTTGCAGCAACCTCAAATTCCTGGGCTAAAGCCATCCTCCTGCCTCAGCCTCCCGAGTAGCCGGGACTATAATAGGCATATGCCACTGCATCTGGCTACTTTTTTCTATTTTTAGTAGATACGGGTTTTGCTTTTGCTTAAGCTGGTTTCAAACTCCTGAGCTTAAAGCAATCCACCCACTTTAGCCTCCAAGAGTGTTAGAACTACAGGTGTGAGCCACTGTGCTCAGCCTCTGTACTCTTTATCTGTCTTTACAGCACTCACCCATGCTAGCCTCTCCATGTCTTTGAGAAAATTGATGCTTTGAATTTAAACAGCCATACCAGCAGCCTGAGATCACTAAGCTGAACACAGACTGACTGCATGATCCCTGGGCTTGCTCTAGCAGTACTGCTCAGAGGCCCTCCCAACAACTCGGATCATCTGGTACAACTGACAAGGGTGAGTGTACTTCATCGCTCATTTTCTACATGGTTGGAAATAAAAATTGGCCATGTGTTGGGAGGCTGAGGCGGGCGGATCGCCCGAGCTCAGGAGTTCGAGACCCAGCCTGAGTTAGAGCGAGACTCCATCTCTAAAAATAGCCAGGTGTTGTGGCGGGCACCTGTTAATCCCAGCTACTTGGGAGGCTAAAGCAAAAGAATTGCTTAAGCCCAAGAGTTTGAGGTTGCTGTGAGTTATGATGCCACAACACTCTATTAGGAGCAACAAAGTGAGACTCTGTCTCAAAAACAAAACAAAACAAGATAAAACAAAAAAAACAAAACAAAAAAACTGGCCATGTGGCCACACAATCAAATAACTTCTCTTTTTGTGGGAAAATGAGAAGTTGTTTTTGAGTTGCTTACAGTTTATGAAAATCACTGACCACAAATCTAAAAAGCACATGCTTTCTGAGAACAAAGACAGTAACATTCTTTGCTGTAAGGACTAATACCACTTTCTTTCTTAAGCAACCCCCAGGCTCTCATTAGCCATGAAAACAATTTCAATCTTACTGCTGGGTAGATGCCTTTCAAAAACACTTCCTTTTCTCTTGTTCACACAATAAAAAACACTGTAAGAGGGAGATGGGGAGACACAGGCAAGTGGATGAGTAACAGTCAAGTGGACAAGTAATGGTCAGCTGCACAGGAAATACATTTAAATATCTGCTCTGAGGCCTGGTACAGTGGGTCACGCCTGTAATCCTGGCACTGTGGGAGGCCAAGGTGGGTGGACTGCTTGAGCTTAGGAGTTTAAGATCAGCCTGAGCAAGAGCAAGATCCTGTCTCTACTAAAAATAGAAAAACTAGCTGGGTGTGGTGGCAGGTACCTTTAGCCCCAGCTACTCAGGAGGCTGAGGCAAGAGGATGACTTGAGTCCAGGAGTTTGAGGTTGTTGTGAGCTATGACTCCATTGCTCCACTCTAGCCTGGGCAGCAGGGTGAGACTCTATCTCCAAAAAAACCAACCAACCAACCAAACAAAAAACAAAAAAACTGCAAGACATGGTTTGCCAAAAAGCATGCCTTCACTCCCTGGGGTGACCCTCACCACCTTGAAATAAAGGCAAGTGACTGAAAGCAAGTGAGCACAATGCAATCAGTTATCAACGACGGAAACCAGAGACCCTCAGAATGGCTAGGGTACAACAATCTACTGAATCTGCTGTCCTCTTGGATGTCTTTTTCTTTTTCTCATTTTGCTGCCCTCTATAGAGTGCCGTGGCATCACAGCTCACAACAACCTCAA
This sequence comes from Perodicticus potto, assembly GCA_963574655.1. Classification (NCBI taxonomy): domain Eukaryota; kingdom Metazoa; phylum Chordata; class Mammalia; order Primates; family Lorisidae; genus Perodicticus; species Perodicticus potto. The sequence goes on from CAUYRH010026129.1 coordinate 10,577, forward strand.
ACTCTTGGGCTTAAGTGATTCTCTTGCCTCAGCTTCCCAAGTAGCTGGGACTATAGGTGGCTGCCACATTGCTTGGCTATTTATTAGAGATGGGGGTCTCACTCTTGCTCAGGCTGGTCTTGAACTCCTGAGTGAAAGACAATCCACCTGCCTCACCCTCCCAGAGGGTTAGGGTTACAGGTGTGAGCCATCGAGCCTGGCCCCTCTTGGATTTCTTTCTTTCTTTTTTTTTTTTTTTTGCAGTTTTTGGCCAGGGCCGGGTTTGAACCCACCACCTCCAATATGTGGCTACACATACTGTCTTGAGCCACAGGCGTTGCCCCACCGCTTGGATTCCTTTATACTTGAGCTTCAATTTCTCCTAAAGCAATTAAGGAGCACCTCACCTGCATAAGAACCGCAGGCCCCAAATATTTGTCTCCATTCCACCAGTAGCTGGGGCAGCTGGTGCTACAGCAGGCACAGAGAATGCACTCGTAGAGCCCATCCTGTGTGGAAAAAAGGGAGTCAGGAGCATGTGAAGGAAGAGATGCTGTCATACCTTCAGCAAAGTGAATGTGACATCTGAGGTCCGTATGTGGTCCACAGGTGAACAGTGTGCCTACTTGCACAGACATTTTCTTAGCAAAATCCAAAAGGTGGTTTGCAGAGATTTATCATTCACAAAAAAGATCTTGTTAGTGAAATGTGAACACTTGCTGGATCAGAGCCCAGGGTTCTTAGACCCAAGTACAATGCACTGATTCTTTAATAAACAACAACCTCTCAATTTATCTGAAAAAGAAATCAACAGAAACAACTTACCACCCAGAATTCAGTCAAGAGGGAAAAAATTACAAAGGCCCTGCGGGCAGAAGCATCGTGATAGTCTGTCTATAAAGCTTTTGCCCTTGGCAAAAGATGTTTCCCTGGGAACGTCAGCCTTATCCTAAATTGCCAATCCTGGTTAAGGACCACATGCTTTAACCGCTTTGCCTCATCTGATCATCACAGGGATCCTGGGAGGAAAGCGTGGCAATTTCCACTACAGGCAGGGAAGTGAGGCTCAGAGAGGTTAGTTGGCTCAAGGATACAAGGTGGCAGTTGGTTCTGGCCTCCTATTCTTTCACACCTGCCGCACTGGCTCAATACAACCAGCTAGTTTTAACAAACTGGACATTTTGAGTTTGGGAAGAGAAATGGATTAAAGGCAGCAAAATAGAAGGGGCACACTAGTATATGAGGTGCCAGCTGATAAGAGACAGAAAACAAACAACAACAACAACAACAAAAATAGATGGGCATTATGGCGGGTGAATGTAGTCCTAGCTACTAGGGAGGCTGAGGCAAGAGAATTGCTTGAGCCCAGGAGCTGAGGTTGCTGTGACCTATGATGCCACAGCATTGCACTGAGGGTGACAAAGTAAGACTCTGTCTCAGCAAAAAAAAAAAAAAAATATGAGACAGAACAGGGCTGGTGGGAATGTCAAGTGCCCCACTGGTGTAGAGGCAGAAGGTCATAGGATGCTGTGCTTTAATAAAACTCCTATTCTTTAAAACAGTTATAGGAAAATCTGTTAACAAAAAAATAAGAATTTTTTAGGTAGAACTGGAAGGATAAAGATTCATTTATTTACAACAGTAAAAATTTGGAAACAATTGCACTGTCCCTCAATATGGGGGTGGTTTAATAGTGCATGGTGCACACACCTAAAGCATTAGAAAGCAAAGTGCAGGTTGGGATCGGTGGCTCACGCCTATAATCCTAGTGCTCTGGGAGGCCGCTCACACCAACCTCAAACTCTTGGGCTCAAGCGATTCTCTTGCCTCAGCCTCCTTAGTAGGTGAGACTACAGGCACCTGCCACAATGCCTGGCTAGTTTTTTGTTTAGCCAGGCCCGGGCCAGGTTTGAACCCACCAGCCCTGGAGCATGTGGCTGGTGCCATAACCACTGAGCTATTTAAAAAATAGAGAGATTTAAAAAAAATTCTCTGTTTAAGTTCAGCATAATTTAAGGAAGCAAAAAATGCTAAACAAAGTTTTTTTTTTTTTTTTAGACAGAGTCTTACTATGTGGCCCTCAGTAGAGTGCTGTGGCATCACAACTCACAGCAACCTCAAACTTTTGGGCTTAAGCGATTCTCTTGTCTCCAAGTAGCTGGGACTACAGGTACCCGCCACAACGCCCAGCTATTTTTTTTGTTGCAGTTGTCATTATTGTTTAGCTGGCCTGGATGGATTCAAACTCACCACCCTCAGTGTACGTGGCCGGCACTGCAACCACGTGCTACTGGCGCCGAGCCTAAACAAATGTTTAATATTTAAATTAGTAAATTTCTATTACAAGGGGAGCATTCCAAATGTGAAAATCTGAAACCTTCTGAGCACTAACATGCTGCTCAAAGGAAATTCTTTTTTTTTTTTTTTTTTTTTGAGACAGACCTCAAGCTGTCACCCTGGAGAGAGTGTGTGGCATCACAGCTCACAGCAACCTCCAATTCCTGGGCTCAAGCGAGTCTCCTGCCTCCGCCTCCCAAGTAGCTGGGACCACAGGCGCCACAACGCCCGGCCATTTTTTTTTTTGGTTGCAGCCGACATTGTTGTCTGGCGGGCCCGGGCTGGATTCGAACCCGCCAGCTCAGGTGTACGTGGCTGGCGCCTTAGCCCGTTGAGCCACAGGCGCCGAGCCTCAAAGGAAATTCTTACTGGAACATTTTGGATGTTAGATGCTTAACTAGTTAAATATAATGCAAATAGTTAAAAATCTGAAATTTGAAGCATTTCCAGTCCCAAGCATGTCAGGTAAGAGATACTCAGCTATATGCAGAAAATATACCGAGAGTGCTTGCTTTGGCAGCACAGAGACTAAAATGAGAAAACAAACCGAGGAACCCTCGCTCCCCAATAACACCACATTAAGGAGATGCTTATTGGATACGGACTTGCCCAACCTAAGAATGTGAGATGACTAGTTGGGCCGGAGTGGCTGGTTCCACCTGGGGCTCTGGGATGTGTTGTTCAGACTCCCTGGGCGTTAGAGACAGAGGGACAGAGCTACAGGCTGAGAACAAGAAACTCCGAAGGGTCGTCAGATGCTTTCGTGGAGTCATACCATTATTATATTGCCCTCATCATTGTGATGGAGACAGACTAGGCAGACTTACTGAAACTTTCCTTTTTTTTTCATTATTATTATTTTTATTTTTTAGAGACAGGATCTCACTCTGTCATCCAGGCTAAAGTGCAGTTATGTGATCATAGCTCACTGCAGCCTTGAACCTGAATGATTCTCCCACCTCAGCTCCCAAGTAGCTGGGACTACAGGTGCACACCTGGCTTATTTTTCTACTTTTTTTGTAGAGACGGGATATTACTATATTTCCTAGGCTGGTCTCAAACGCCCAGGCTCAAGCCATCCTCTTGCCTTGCAAAGTTCTGGGATTATAGGCCTAAGTCCCCAGGCCCAGCCAGGGACTCTCTTTTCTTAATGTTTTATGGGGAACAGGAGAGGAGGCTCAATATTCACCAAGTCCTAAAAGATAGAATTCATTTATTTATTTACACAACTAGTATTTACTGATAAAATATGTGCCAGGGTCTAGGGATCCAGAAAGGAATAAGACACTGCCTCTGCCCTTCAGGTGTGCTTGATCCATTAAATGGACAGATACATAAGTGATTCTTTTTTTTTTTTGAGACAGAGCCTCAAGCTGTCACCCTGGATAGAGCACCATGGCATCACAGCTCATAGCAACCTCCAATTCCTGGGCTCAAGCGAGTCTCTTGCCTCCGCCTCCCAAGTAGCTGGGACTACAGGTGTCTGTTACAATGCCCGGCCATTTTTTGGTTGTAGCCATCATTGTTGTTTGGCAGGCCTGGGCTGGATTTGAACCCACCAGCTCAGGTGTACGTGGCTGGCGCCTTAGCCTGTTGAGCTACAGGTGCTGAGCCCATATAAGTGATTCTTAGGATAAATGCTGTATTGGAGGAACATACCAAGTGGTAACTATGAGACAGCACACATGCTTGGTCCTGCACAGGAATGCAGGGGGCTGCATCTCCATTTGGCCTTCCTCGCCCACAACTGTGCAAAGAGGGAGAGTGTGCAAATCAAAGAAACCTTTGAAGAGGTTAAAAGATATTGAAAACTTGGTAATGATGGCTTTGCTTTAAGATTTTATAGGCCACATACAGGAATAGCAACTCTAAAAGAGTGAGAAGGCCAGCAGTAATCCCACATGCCAACAACCAGAAATGTGGCATTAGGAAAGAACATCAAGGTTCTAGGCCTGGTCCTGCCATTTAGTTTCCACCAGTTAAGACGGGATGAGGGTAGTAAGATTGCAATCGGCCAGGATGTGGGTTTCATTGTGTCTTCACTGAGAGAACAGCTTAAACTCAGCTGCCAACTTTTAAAGGCCTGGCAATTTACATACTGGTTTCTTTTGAAAAAGATGAACTGGCAACATGGCCACCATCTCTCTGCCTCTTGAGACAGGGCCTGGGTGCTCTGGCTCCTTGGTCTCCTCTGGGCCCTTGATGGCTTCACACTGCTCATCCAGCCCTGAGAGGATGAGTGTTCAATCCCTGGGTGAAGTCCCTTTCTAGAACACACATAATAACAGTCTGTAGCATATCATGCTGCTTCCCCTCTCAAGCCACACTCCTGGCAAACATCTTTGCAGAGAATTCTTCAAACCAAGACAATAAACAGGGACTAATGACCAGTTTCTCACGATCTTCTATGGACTGCAGATACTGCTGCTTGCCTTCTTGGGATTCATCCTTCTTTTTCAGATAAGGCTCGATGGATTTGTACTGTGCATAGAAGTTGCTCAAATCCTGAGGTTAAGAGGAAAAAGAAAAAGAAAAGGATCAGATTCTACCATCACTTCAGCTTTCTCATCTATCCTGTGTCTGGGACACTGCTTAGTCTTCTGCCCTGTGCCAGAAAGAAGCCAGACTCTTCTTCAGGCATGAACATATGCAAAGATTACAAAAGGAAAAAGTCACAATGGTACATACAGTTAGAAAATCTCTCCCTCATCTACCTGAGAAACTTTTCAACTTTCTCCCCTATGCACCTGTAAAAACACCAAGTCAACAAAGGTGGTCAAATCTGAGGAGGGAGAAACTGAAGCAGACTTCATAAACAACTGCTGCTTCCCTAACGGGTATGATTTCTTTGTAGTTATGGCCAAACTCTTCATTTTTGGGAGTATTCCAATTCTAAAATTCAGTGCCCCATTATTCCCAAACAAACCTCACCAAATGAGCTGCTGGAGGATTTCCTAGGCATTTATCTGCCGCCATTTAATTTTTTAATTAAACTCAAGACAGGCCATACTGCCTCAGATCTGGGGATTTTCCTAACCCTCTCAGTGACACTGTGGTCCCTCACTTGCTGTAATATGGGGAGACCAGCCTGAGCAAGAGTGAAACCCCACCAAACTGTTCTCCCATCTGACCAGGAAAGGAGCTTTAAATACTAAACAAATACTGCCCTAAAGAATAATAGTCTGACCCACATAGGCACCACCCTCCTGCAATAAAAAGAGAGATGCAGAAACTCACAGGAACAAGATCCTTTATCACATACATGTGTGGAAGAGGGTAGATTTTTGAGACTTTATTTAGGTTGGTGTCAATTCTTCGGGTGCAAGCTAGAGTGTTGCCTCCATTGATGTTCATTGCACAAGAGCCACAGATACCTGGGAGAGACACACACGCTTGATACATCTTCACTCACTTTCAGAGTCTGTCCACCTCCAAATCCTTTCTTCTGGGTCCTCCTTGCTCTATACCAGGGGCAGCATTGACATGGAACACATCAGGGGCAAGCGCCTGTGCCTTTCCTTCTTTTCTTCCCTCTGCCTGCCTAGAATGTGAATCTAACAGCTAGAGTTCTAAGAACCATTCAGTGACTATGCAGCAACCCTGTCAAGGACGGCACTGGAGGAGGCCAGAGAGGCCTGGGTGCTGCTGCGTCACGGAGTTCCCACATGAGTTCTAACTCCATGGCTCACAGGTTTTGAGAGAAAAATCAGCCTCCAGTTTTTTGGAGCCACTGTTATTTGAACTCAAATTCTCTTTTTTTAATTTTCATTTTCCCCCTTCACTCTGATGCCCAGGTGAAGTGTAGTGGCATGACCATAGCTCACTATAACCTCTAACTCCTGTGTTCCAGTTATCTTCCTACCTCAGCTTCCTGAGTAGCTGGGACTCTGGGCACATGCCACCACATGCCACCTCCCCTTGGGGGAAGGGAGGCGGGGGGGGGGTAGAACACATCTAGCTAATAAAAACAGGTTATTTTTGTAGAGACAGGGTCTTGCTATGCTGCCCAGGCTTGTCTTAAACTCCTGGTCTCAGTGGTCCTCCTTCCTAAGCCTCCCAAAGTGTTGGATTGTTGGTGTGAACCACTGGTGAATGGCTGAACTCAAATTCTTTTTTTCTTTTAGAGATAGAGTCTCACTTTGTCACCCTCGGTAGAGTGTCACAGCTCACAGCAACCTCCAACTCTTGGGCTTAGATGATTCTCTTGCCTCAGCCTCCTAAGTAGCTGGGACTACAATGCCAGCTATTTTTTTGTTTTTGTTTTTGTTTTTGCAGTTTGGCCGGGGCTGGGTTTGAACCTGTCACCCTCGGTATACGGGGCTGGCACCCTACTCACTGAGCCACAGGCGCCAACCCCTCAAATTCTAATAGACAAAATACATGAAAGCAATTCAACACTGTCTTGGGTGAGCATGATTGCTCATGCAGGCGGTCTGCTTAAGGCCAGGAGTTTGAGACCAAATAGCAAAACTTCATCTCTACAAAAACTAAGAAAAATTAGGTAGACATGGTGGCGAGCACTCGTAGTCCCAGTTCCTTAGGACGTTGTGAAAGTCAGATTGCTTGAGCTCAGGAGTTTCAGGTTATAGTTAGCTATGATCAGGCCACTACACCCTAGGCTGGGTGACAGAGCAAGATTGTTTCTACCCCCCCCCTCCAAAAGATGTTTCAGTCACCTTAAGGTTGAGGCCTGGATACAGAGTATCAAGAGATAGGGCTCTTATTCTAATTGCCCTGGGGCTATGAAATCCATTCAAGCTGACTCACAGGACTTTACAAAGAGGAGAAGGTATTAGTAAACCAAAGCAGAACAAACCAAAACAAAGACAAGCTGCTCACCCAGGACATGAGAATTTTCTTAGCTTGGACCTATTTCCTATGTATGGAAATATCCTAGGCATTTCAGAGTTTAAAAATGACTCTGGAACCTAAACCCCTGGTACCACTTCTCTGAGGTTGTTTTTTGAAGATCTTTAGGGCAAAGCAATGTGACTGCTAGTTAAAGCTGCACTGGATTCTCTGGGAGGCCAACGCAGGTAGATTGCTTGAGTTCAGGAGTTTGAGACCTGCCTGAGCAAGAGCGAAACCTCATCTCTCAAAAATAGCCGGTCACTATGGTGGGTTCCTGTAGACCCAGCTACTTGGGAGGCTGAGGCAAGAGCATCTCTTGAGCCCAAGAGCATGAGGCTGGGTAAGCTCTGACACCACAGCACTCTACAGGGGCAAGAAAGTGAGACTTTATCTCAAAAAAACCAAAACCAAAACCAAAAAACCTTACACTGAGTTATCACTTTCATAAAACTTTAAAAGAACCATGATCTCCCTTGCCTATAAATCTTTTTTTTCTTGAGACAGAATCTCATTCTGTTGCCCAGTCTTAAGTGCCTTGGAGTCATAGCTTATAGCAACTTCAGTCTCCTGAGCTCAAGATATCCTCTTGCCTCAGGCTCCCAAGTAGCTGGGACTACAGGTGCCCACCAAGATGCCACCTAGTTTTTTCTATTTCTGGTAGAGACTGGTGTTTCACTCTTGCTCAGGCTGTTCTCAAACTCTTGAGCTTTACCAATCCACCTGTCTTAGCCTCCCAAAGTGCTAGGATTACAGGTGTGAGCCACTGTGCCTGGGTCTGTAATTTTTTTTTTTGGGGGGGGGGGACAGAGTCTCACTATGTTGCCCTCAGTAGAGTGTCATGGCGTCGCAGCTCACAGCAACCTCAAACTCTTGGGCTTAATTGATTCTCTTGCCTCA